>CAHIKZ030000813.1:115000-292500 GCA_903632075.3 Acanthosepion pharaonis | reverse complement strand
GAATATGATTTTAAGATAATTTTGGTATATTAAAAGTATATTTTTAAGTTAATGTGAGTTAAAAAAAACTATATAAAGTGAATAAGATTTAAAAATACTAGCTGTTTGTACAGTAAGTATTTTTTATTTCAACTTTCTTCAAACAGACAATATTTTAATGCTGAAATTATCTTCAGTGTTTTATAAACTAAACTGTCAGTGAGCCAACAAGTCACGGGTAGTCTAGTTTTTAAATAAAATCTTTATATTTACCTTGATAAAGTCCGTCTGAGAACGAAACGCGTTGGTAAAAAAATGTTTTCCTTTTTCTTGATTAATATCATCTTTTAAGAGACATATATTTTATTTATATCTGAATTTTACACCACCCACACACACGTATATATTTTAAACTTTATTTTTAGTGGGTACCCATGTTTAAATAGATATCCCGTTTATTTATAAAAACTGCATATTTATTTCTTTTCGCATACCGGCTTGAATATTCGAATATTAAAGAAAATATGAGTTCACCGACAGGATTCGAATCTGCGGCCCCCTTGCCAGGAGAAACCGTCGTTAGATCCGAGGTGGTTATATCGACTCCGCCACGGTGTGCGTCGCCGATCAAGCAAAGTCGAATAGTGACTTATAAACGCAAATGTTTCTCCAGACTCTCGAAACATTCATACCTGTTCGATTTTGTATCTCAACGTAAACAAAGCAATCTCTAAAGAAGCAATGGAGTTTCGTTTATTTTTCTCTAATGAGGTTTCTCGAATATTCAGACAAAAATAAAAAAAATGAGGACAAAATTAAATAAATGGGGCGTCTATTCAAATATCAGTCAGTTATGTGCCATGCGTGATACACTCTTAGGCGATCATGTGTCTTTCGATACATGACTGGCAATTTTTTTCCCGCAGTAGGTTGCTATTTCTTTCTGCGGTAGACTAGTTGCCATCCAAGGCTATAGAACCCAGTCTGTTCTGCTATTTACCTATAGCTGCGGGGAGAATAAGAGGATTCATACCTTTCCCAAGGGTATTAGCATGTAATAGATTCGAGTGGAATTCGAACTCGGCTCTCCGATTCCTCAATCCGAGCCACTATCCAATACACAATATCCGCTACTCAAATATGGATATCCACTAAAACGAACGTTTAAATACTAAAATCTGTTCGATTAATAAATAAAATAACCCATTACTTCTTTAGACAAACATATATATATATATATATATATATATAGCATAATGAGAAGCCACGTATACTTTCTTAATATGTATATATATATAAAATTGTAAATTAAAAAATAATAATGTTTTTTATGAAAGTATTTATTTATTTATATATATATATATATATATATATATATATATATATATATATATATATATATATATATATATATATATATATATATATATATATATATATATATATATATATATTTTGATATTTCAGATTGTGTTATTTCTGAAGAAAGATTGAGGTCAATCTGAAATATCAAATATATATATATAAATAAGTTAATACTTTCATAAAAAAACTTTATTATTTTTTTAATTTGCAACTTTATATATATATATATATATATATATATATATATATATATATATATAAAACCAGTTATCCATCGGAGATAAATTAGACCAGGAAACAGTTGTATTAAGAAGTGGTCAATAGTAAAAATATTTTAGGATAAGTCATAAATAATTTCTGTTTTTTCTTTAAGAATTTTATTCTTCCATTCAGCTTACAATTTCCGACAAGAAAAAGATCTGCGGCGTATATTAAATGATTTCTAAAATAAATCAAAAATGAAAAAAATCGAACATTTCATTTCGTTAAATACATCACTCAGATCCTCCGGCACTTGTGATGTTCTTAGCCGTGGATCATTAGGAATTTCTTCCAATAACATAACCCTTCTCCGCGAATATCCATTGTGTGCCATCCATCAGCCACAACTCTTCACATAATGGAACGCAGTCATAACCCACTGGATCAAAAGAACTCCTTAGGCCTTCATAGATCAAACCCGATCAACTCCCGGTTTACCGACTTCTACGCTCGTCTATAAAAAAAAGGAATCAAAAGCAGTAACCGTTTCTTCGCAAATATAGTGGCAATCTCCTCTTGCAATGGTAACTAATGATTTTTCGTTTCGCTTCCTGATGATAACATATGCATGCCGAAAGCTCATCAAAAGCGCTGGGTATATTGAGATCAAACAACAAGAAAGGATAACAAAAAATGTATTGTTCTAATAAAGAAGCAGATCGAGAAACAAATGTAAACATACAGCTTTTCACTAACAGGACAATGAACCCTTACGTTACGTCTCTATGCCCGTTCGTTTCGTTGTTGACTCACAAGGTAACAATAGGTGAAAATAAATGCCAAGGGGGGAAATGAAGATTCGAATCCTGTTAATTACAGGGTTTCTCTCTGCACGGTCTGGGTAGGTAGGTAGATATCACTTGGGGACAATTTCTTCCATTCCTCCCATCTCACACTAACAGATCAGTTTTTCCGATCAACCAGCGAGAACTAACTTTCTCCGACCAAATCTCATTTTGAAACATGAGACCTCTTATGTAGCGATTTGGAATCATATTTTTAAATAAATAAATATATATATATATATATATATATATATATATATATATATATATATATATGAAAAATTTCTCAGAGTTAACCTGTAGAAAAAGTCAATATGTAAAAAGGTAAAAGACAATAGGAAAACTGTATTATTAGCCGACGCCTTTCGTCCAATGTGTACTTTTTCAAGGCAAGAATGAAATGAATTTATTAAAAGCAAAGTAACTATTAACAAACAAAAAGCAGCTAGAAGAATTTAGAAAACGCTAATGTATTCATATTGCCAACTGAAAATTACGTCAAGTACTATCACATGTGGAAATATTGTTTTTTATTGTTGTGTTGACGGATTCAACTATTTTCTTTTGATTTCTTGATACTGTTGTGTACGTTTGCTTAGGAGAGAAGTAATTCTGTTAGGAAAGGTGAAATTGGGAAAAAGACTCTCATACATAGAAATAAATTAAACCATAATTTTGATTTAAAAAAATAAAATAACTCACTCGGAAGGAAAATCCTCGAGAGTCCGGTTTGTTTTCACTTGTTCTCAGAAGTTTCCATTTATTTTTTTTATTTTATTCTATTTTTTCACAGACATTATCGCTGGTCTTAAAGCAATAAACGCCTAGAACTGCGATAAAATCTCAAAATTTTTATGTGCGTCCCATCATCGTACCACAAAAAAAGTATTTGTGCATATCGGGATTTTAACAAGAGGTTATGCTAGGATGAAAAAATGTTAATCTCCTGCCAATCCACGTATTGTCTTTACCGATCAATCAATATTAAGATCGATCTGTAATGAGGCCCTACATGCTTCCTATATCGGCTCTGTAATTTGCTATTTTAAATATCAGTGTGATGCTGACAATATAGGTAGAACAGATCTAAGGTTAGAATTGAGAATAAATCAATACATACTAAAAAGATTTTGAAACAGTTTTCATAGATACGTCAATATATCTGATAGCTGATCATTGCCGGGTCATCGGCGTGCACGGTGCTATAACTAAGACATTTTCTCTAAAATGATGACACGTTCAAATTTTCATTCCTCCCTCTATACACAAAACGAGTGATTTTAAGCCTGAATTTTATCTGCTTTTGATGATTATATTTAATATACGTAACATTCCGTTTGTTATTTCGTACTTATAATGCTCTTATTTATGATTATTTCTTACAATCGACAAAAGAGGTAACTACACCGAACTATTTTTTTTATACGACTCATAACAATAACAGCGCTGAACTGCAATGTAATATCAATCATCTTCTATGCCAGCGAATGCTGGAAAATTTTCTCATAGATAAGGAGACGACTTGAGGCAACAGTGGTGTAATTCTACAGAAGGATGCCGAGGATACTTTTTAAAAGACCTAATATATTGAATAACAGGTTGAGACATGAAAAAATGAAACAAGCACGGACACTGTGTCATGGAAACCGTGACACAATCCTCAGAAGGAGCATTGGAATAACGAACGATACCTTCCTAAAACTAAAGGAATTATTAAGAAGCATGAACATTTCGGTAGAACAGACAAGCTAAAGTACAAACGGATGACATAATTCAAAAAGTTCCTGCCACTCCATGAGGAAAATATATTAAAAAGAAAATTTGAAAAAACAGCATTAATAGCCTTCGTAATTAACTCGGCTTCTTATGTTTACGAAGAAAAGGAAGATGGCGTCATTAATGTATGCTTACTGCTGTGATTAAAAAAATATTTTTTACGTCTTTCATATCGTTTATTTAATCTTAGCTTAGTAAATATTCGTATTTGTTTTGTTTTCTTCTCTTTTTGTCAAGTAAAACTGGCGTTTTTCTTTCAGCCAGTCATAGCAATGAAATATTCGCCTCACTCTGAACGCCTATCGTCAAGCAGATATCCCAGCATGCCTCTTTTTCTGTGTTTTACAGCCCGTTTGCAAACTTGCTAGCATATTTCTCGACGGTGCTTCATCGGGTGTTTTTTTTTTTTTTGAGTGAGAAAGTCCTTGAAGAAAATATGAAAGAATGTGTTGCTCAAGTTACGTGGCAAGAAGCAAGCAAAGCCAGATTTAGAAGACGCACTTGATAAGATCAACGCACGATTTTTGGCTGACATTAATTTTTTCGACGTTTCTTCCTTTCATGACAGACATACGATATCGAACTCTCTCTCACACTCCCTCCTTTATCTCTGTTTATCTCTTCTCTCGCTCCCTCTCTTTCTCTCTCTCTCTCTCGCACACACGCACACATACACACACACGCTATCTATCTTCTAGTTTAACCAATGCAAAGTAATCTTTGTGGAATATATGCATAGGCGCTTCTTCTTCATCTTTCCTTCTTCTTCTTCTTCTTCTTCTTCTTCTTCTTCTTCTTCTTCTTCTTCTTCTTCTCACTGAATCCTTTCATGTCTCTTTTCTCCCAACGAATATTATTTCTTTTACAGTACTTTTTTTTACTTCATCTTTTCCATTGGGTTCTTCAATCAATTGGTTTCTCACTCCCTTTCTGTCTTTCTTTCGTTGTCTTTCTCCTTCTCTCTTTCTCTCTTTCTCTCTCGCTTTACACACACATACACACACACACACACACACATAAATATATATAATTTATTCGAAAATTGTAACATAGATATGTTTAAATTCACTAAAAAAATAGCCATGTTATAATTTTCGAATAAATTATATTAAGATCTACATTCAACACTATCACTTGATAAGACACCAGAAGTGTTGAAACAAAATGGCGAAATAAATACTCTTAAAATACTACTCAAATACTGGTGCACGCGAAAAACGTTTGATGTAATAAAAATGTCAGATTCATTAATTCCATTGGAAACGTTCCTATTTATTCCTTCATATATATATATGTGTGTGTGTGTGTGTGTATGTGTCATTCGCAGACAGTACTTTTTCACAGCTCTTCGGTGCGATTAGAACGCTTTAAGCCTGGACCGAAACACCACCAATTTGGTGTCAGTCAGAGTTTCTACCACTGAGCTATCACCATTCAGCCTAGAGCAACACCTAATTCTAGCGTATTGTTTTTACGAATGTAAACAAATGCCAATCAGTCAGAGGGCTTCAATTTATTTTACTGAAGAGCTTTGCATTAACGCAGGTGGCTATTGTTTATAGAATTAGCTTATCTCTCAACAGTGCTCAATTATGAAAAAATAGGAGATCAGCCAATTACGATATAATGGTTTCAACCTTTAGGTATCCTCAGGCTCTATAAGCCAAAGATTTGTTGAAACCATGGTAGAGTAATTGGCTAATCTATTTTTTAAATATATATATATATATATATATATATATATATATAGCCTGAGGATATCGAGAGGTCGAAACCAAGGTAGCGTGATAGGCTGAACTCCTAATTTTTGAAAATTAAAAGCCGTGCACATTAAATTTTCATTCCTTGTCTAATTTAACACTAACCAATAAATGTTTTATAATAACACGCACACACACGCACACACACACACACACACACATATATATATATATATATATATATATATATATATATATATATATATACTAATAATAATAATAATAAACCCACTATATATCTTGGTTTTACTACAAGCACACTCTCCCATAGACTTACCTGTCACCTTTCTGATCTTAGTTCTATTAATCAACATTTCTTAGAAAAACATAGCCATGTACATAATATTAGACAGATATTAGTTGATAACACAACAATACTCACACATACACACAGTAAAAAAGAACTTTCAGTTATTGGGAGTCATCTACGTTAAAACAAAGCAAACCACACTCAATAAAATTACGTTTCAAACTAGTCACAACACATTATATTGCATCTAACCATATTGTTCTGTTGTTAATATTTCGGTCTCTCACGTGTTACGACGTCATAGAACTGCATTATGAATTTACGACCTGCGTCTGCTATTCCGTGACCGTTATCATCGCATAGCAATCTTCTATGTCAGCATAAGAAAATATTATCTTTGATGGTGAATATCTTTGTTTAAATTTATGTATAATCACTCCAAAGATGGTTCATGTGAGCCGAAAGCTTAGATCAAGGACTAACTTAATAAAAATATATATATACACAAATATGTATTTCTAAAAAGGTAATGGATTATTTTATTTATTGATCCAATAGATTTTATTATTTAACGTTCTTTTTAGTGGATACCCATGTTTGAGTAGACGCTCCGTTTATTTACTTTTGTCTTTATTTTTTATTTATTTTTCTTTACCGGCCTGAATATTCGAGAAATCTTATCAAAGAAAGATATGCGAAAATCCATTGCTTCTTCAGAGATTGCTTTGTTTACGTTGAGATACAAAATCGAACAGATATGAATGTTTCGAGGGTCTGGGGAAACATTTGTGTTTATGAGTCACTATTCGACTTTATTTGATCGGCGACGCACTCAGTGGCGGAGTCGATATAACCACCTCGGATCTAACGACGGTTTCTCCTGGCAAGGGGGTCGCAGATTCAATCCTGCCGGAGAGCTCATATTTTCTTTAATAAGATTTCCCAATATTCAGACCAGTAGACGAAAAGAAATAGGTATACAGTTTTATAAATGAACAGAGTATCTAATTAAACATTATTATTCTTAACTTAGTAAATGTTAGTTTTAGTTTTGTTTTCTTCTCTTTTTGTCAAGTAAAACTGGCGTTTTTCTTTCAGCCAGTCATAGCAATGAAACATTCGCCTCATTCTGAACACCTATCGTCAAGTAGATATCCCAGCATGCCTCATTTTCTGTGTTTTACAGCCAGTTTGCAAACTTGCTAGCATATTTCTCGACGGTGCTTCGTCAGGTGTTTTTTCCGTTAAAAATAATGTTTAAGTAATAATAATAATAATAATATATATATATATATATGTGTGTGTGTGTGTGTGTGTGTGTGTATTGTGTGTGCGCGCGCGCATGTGTGTGTGTTTGTTTCATTGAATAATACAGGTATATTATGTCTCTTTATTTTTAATCTGATCCTTTACAGTTATCTAATCATTTTCTTGCTGTTAAGATGAAATTCATCAAGGAAATTGCCGTAGTTTTTTTCCTACGCAAGTACTTTCAATCTCCTCCAAGATCATCCTCAGGGATTTATTGCGAGTGTAGCCACAACGTGCTGAAGTGCATTTAATAAACATTGAATGCTATTTTGCAATTCGACCAATATCCGGCCTGCTCCCTTATATTGGGATGCTCGTGTTGCAAAAATAGCATAGCTACAACGGATAAATTTAAAACTTTTGAATCTTTATAACAGAGCGCGTTCATGCGTGTTTTTTAAAAATCACCGTCACAATGAAATACAGATTTTATCACAGTTACAATAAGTTTTCCTTTGTAATTTGCCCCTGTATATTTTTCATTGTTGCAATATCTCATATCATTTCCACCTCAAGCCGGCTATAGTAAATTTAATTCTCAATGGATGCGCTATGAATATGGACTTGTATCAAAGTTAGTTTAGTCAATATATATATATGCGTTTGTGTGTGTGTGTGTGTGTGTGTGTGTGTGTGTGTGTGTGTGTGTGTGTGTGTGTGTGTGTGTGTGTAGTATCTGTTACTGCCATATTTACTTTATGGTAACATTTGAGAAACCTGAATGTTTGTCCTTTTTCGCCTCGTGGTCAAAAACCGTTTCGTATTTCTCAACCACGCCAGAAATTGGTGTCGGAACCGAGTTAAAAGTTTTTCAAATACTGATTGCCAACTCAGACAAGATGTCTCTACTTGGTAACACAATCTTTCTCCCGACATATACTTGTATACAAATCTAAAAGCTCTATGAGGCTACGTTGTGCTGCAGGAAAATAAGTAAATACTAAATCACTGGTGTGCCACCAATCCAGGGTCGAGGATATAGTTTTACACAAATACTTGAATTGAAAGAAATTATTTACTTATATACGCTGCACATTAAACGTGTGATCGGGTTCTATACCCCCCCGTCTCTCTATCTTTCTCATTATATATATATATATATATATATATAAATTCTATATGTATTCTATATGCGCGGTACTTATTGGAAAGTGCTCAATATCAGTGATAGTGCTAACATATTCATTTCTGTGGATATGAGTTTGTAACCCTTGGTTTCACGCTTTTGGGATCATTAGACAAGATTGTCTGATGATTGCAAAAGTTTGAAACCCAGAGTTACAAACTCATACCCATACAACTATATATATATATATATATATATATATATATATATATATATATATATAAACCCCTTTTTAACCCTTTTTTATTTTAAATTAATGTTTCATTCTTCATATAACCCCAAATTAATGTCATAAAATTAATTTTAGTGTTTAATTTTATAAAACTTCTTCTCTTTAAGACAAATACCTTCCACCCTCCCCTGTCTTGTGCCTTGTGCCTTTCGTCTGACTGAAACATTGAAATGGATAAATTCTGGATTAGATTGTTTTTTTTTTTTTTTTTATTTCTGACACGAACTCAGTCCACGCCAGGGTTGATGAGACAAAGTGTTTTCGTCTGCCGAAAGAGGCTATTCCCCATATGAGGTGATTTTGGATTTTATTATTTATTAATTATTTGTTCTGTATTAATAAATACATTGAGGTTTTTTGTGGATCAGTTTTAATATTTTTTTATTACTAGGATCCGCTTGGATTATATACCAACGGATTTGTTACGTTTACTATATATATATATATATATATATATATAGTATACAAAAACTAACATTTACTAAGTTAAGAATATATATATATATATATATATATATATATATATATATATATATATATATATATAAATGAGAAAATTTAACACCCACCAGACAAAGAGAAACAGAGAAAGTAACCTGTTTGAACGGGATGATATGACATATTGACATATGACATAGTGACATATGATATACTGACATATTGACATATTACATATTGACATATTGGCATATGACATATTGACATGTTGACATATGACATATTGGCATATTGGCATATGGACATATTGGCATATTGACATATGACATATTGACATATTGGCGGATTCGTTTCTTATAGATTATCAACCCTTTACAGGTGATTTAAAGTCAAAAAATATTTTTAGATTGTAAAAATTTCTTTTTTGAAGATAATAATGGTTTAGTAATAAACGTCCTACTAATTAATCCATATCAAGGGGGAAGATGTGGATTCATACTTTTCCCAGAGATATTTGTGTATAAATAAATTAAACAAAACCAATTCAAATTGGATCTCGATTCTCTTATTTAAAACTCCGACCCATTATCTATTACACCACCCGCACATCCAAGCTTACAGCACCTGATATTCCCAAGCGGTCATCCATCTAGGTATTGACCAGACTCAATGTTGCTTAACTTCGGTGATCGTACAGGAACTGTTTTTTCTACGTGATGTGGCTGTAAGTCGGTGGTGAAGAAGTCATGCACTTCAGTTGTGAATAGGTTGTGGGTTTAAGTGAAAGAAAAGTAGGGCCATTTTGAATTGTTAATACGTGTAAAATATTGACAATTAGTTTAACAATGAACTTGTAAGGATTCATTAACCAAAACCTAGTTGCTTATATTAGTGCTTCAAGTTATATATATATTTATAAATCTACCTTTCGTCTGTACATTGAATACTACAGCCATATCTGGTCTGGTGTCCTGCTGTATAAGTTGCGAGTCTTGACAACATCCAAGAAAGAATCTGCAATGTAATCGATCCTGACCTGGCATTTTGACTGCAGTCACTTCCTCACCAACATAACATGGCTTCCCTCTGTCTTATCTACAAATATTTTCATGGCAACTGCTCTGAACAGCTTTTTTTTTCAGTGTGCTACTAGATTGGCATTTAGGTCCCACCTGTTTACTATTGAAACAACTAAATGCTACCGCCATTTCTACTCCAACTCTTTCTTTTCTCTCACTTCTCACCTGTGGAACTCCTTTTTCTTACTTCCCTGATAACTACTTGAATTTAAATGCAACGTCAATCGCAATCTTATTTCTTCTTGAACGTTATTCCTTTTATTTGTCCTTTTCCCAGTCCTCCCCGTCTTTCAATCATCTCATTCTATTTCATTTTCACTTCCTGTAACACCCTGATTTCTCGCGATAATTTCGCTTTGCTTGGGGTAAAATAATTAAAAATAAATATACCGGCTGGCTTGAAACACGTTATTTTAAAGTTAATGTGTGACGGAAACGCAATACTAGAAACTGATATCGTTAATCAATGGGATGCCATATTAAATACAGATGACTCGTTCTAATGATGCTAAATATCTTAATTTATTCGATGTTAATTGGCTCATAATTTTTGCATTATTTATTTCCAGTGCCATGGTGTGTTTAACTGAAATGTGTTTTTATCCTCATACCGATTCCATGAAAATGCACCAATCTTCATTGCAGTCTATAAGAGAAAGCAAAAGAACCTGGAAGAAAGATCTTTGAGTTTACTGTCAAGATGAATTGCAAAATATTCCTGATTAAACAATTTTTAAGATTTATTCTTTCGCTTCACGTCAGCTGGAATCAGAATAAATGCTAATGATGATTTCACACATTATGAAATGGACAAAGTCCGACAATTATTTTCAGACATTTTTATGTTTATACATTCTTTTTATAGATACAAATATTTAAGTAAATGCTCTGTTTATAACAAACAGTATTAAACAACATTTACCGGCCTGAATGTCCGAGAAATTGTCATACAATATATTCGTCCTCCGAAAGAAATCGAACCTGTATCCTATACAGAATATGCGTCCTCAAGCTATATGACGATTCCTTATCACTCATTGATTGTGCGTGATTATTTCCCTAACAAAAGGGTGGATCGACGAGCTCATGTTGAGTGACCACCGCAATCACCAGACCCCACACCCTTGGATACTTTTTTTTTGTAGAGCCATTTGAAACCTGTTGTTTATCAGGCGCGCCAAGACATATTGAGGAACTTAAAGAAAGAATGCAGTAAAAATGAGATGACAGAGGAAATTCTCCGACATGGTAATGATTCATGCAAGCATACAACTGAAATGGCTTTTGAAAAAGAAGGAAGACATTTTGAACAACACATATAAAAATTAAATAACTAGTAAATAAAATTTTCATGAGTAATTATTCTTTTAATAAAGTATACTTATGGAGCGCAACTTTTGCCTCACCCTGTCTATAGACTTTCATGTGTAACATATTTCTACATCATAAACTTTCATCATTCCGCTTCCGATAAGGTAGAAATTCAAATTATTTAATAACGATCGGGAAATTATTTCTTTAGTTTAATATTAATTAGTACTGATAATCCTGTTTAAAAAAATGAAGCCAGAAACGAGGACTAAGAAACAGTTCTTTTATTTTTTTTAACTGCAAAGCTTTTCAAAGTCTCGCTGGCGAGAGTTCACGGTAGTGGATAAGTGAATGACTACTGGTGAAATTGTCCTTTGTTTCCGACTCTCAGTTGTAGCTTTGAGGCGAAAAGCTTTGGAGAATCGAGAACGATCGATGCAACTAGTTACCTCATATCATTCTCTGCATCAAGGGTCGGCAACCTACGGCCCGCGGGCCGGATCCGGCCCGCGAAGGCATTTTGACCGGCCCGCGAGCCTGATTACCAATGACTCTATTTTTAACATGAGAGACGAGGCCTTCGAATTAGACTATCTGCCAGTTATCTTTCATGAGACTTATTTTACCAAGTTGCGTTGCCTACGTTTAATGTCAAATAATGGATACATATTTGTTATGACCCTTGGCTATATTAAAAGATAACAGAAGCAAAAGGAACGATAAAGTGAAAGAGGCCAGGGAGGGACTGACATGCGAGGTAGCAGAAATCTAAAGACAGTTAAACATACGCGCATTAGACATACATGCCTCATGAATGTGTGGATGATACCGCATGTGTACGTACGTAAGTATATATGTTTGCAACTATTTGTACTCGTATGTATGTGTATATATACTTCGTTTTTGTTTGATGTGTGTGTGTGTGGTTCGTTTGTGGAACAATTTTCAATAACAGTTTCAAACCTACACGTCATAATTTCATCCATTTCACTTCGGTTGATTTTTTTCACTTTGAAGTATTTTGACGTTCCTTAAGGAAAAGTAATTTTTGTTAAGTGTTTTTTAATTTTAGATTTTCTTTTGTTTTTCTGATTTCTCAATGTTTATTTTCATTATGGTTTTAAATGTTTAGGTTGACAGGGGTCTGCATATGTAATTTTCCCTAATTTTTTTATTAATGGCCTTCGTCCGGCCCGCGACCCATCATTATAACACGATCCAGCTCGCGGGGTCGAATGAGCTGCCGACTCATGCTCTACATCTACACTATTTTTATATTTAGTTTTAGTAATGAAATATTCTGGAGGGGGATGCATCCATGACACCAGACCGAACGCAACGCCAAGATGACACTTTTCTGTTCCAATCTATCTATCTATATATATATATATATATATATATATATATATATAATTATGCTCATATTTGTCGCCCACACAATATGTCTTTCTTTCTTTTCCTCTTTATCTCTTCTTTTTTTTTTCTCTATATTTTTCTTTCTTTCTAATCTTTCACTTTTACTCTTAGAGCCTGACATTTTTTGCTGACAGCCAAGATGGCGGTATTATCTTGAAGTTCTTCCAAAGCAACCAAAACAACAATAGCCAACACAATCAAGCTAAGGACACACGACCGCCTCTTTATTTCATTTTTTTTTTTACTTGTCTTTTTTAAAAATATATATTATTTATTTATTATTTTATTTTTTGTTTTGTTTACTTCGTAATAGCTTATTTATCTCTCTTTCTTTTTTCCCTGTTATAAAAAGTAAATAATTTACAGGATGTAGGGCAAACTTGCTGAGATTAAACTTTTTGTTTTTCTAAATATCTAGTTAAGAGTAATGGATATGGTGGTTAAGGCTGACCGACGAAAAAAAAAACTATTCTCCTGAATGAAGGGAAGAGAAGGGAGATAATTCTCAAAATTAAGTGAACTTAATATCTGCAACAACAACAAAATGGCGCCGAAGTATTTAAACCTTAATAAAATAATTTTACCTTGATCTAAATAAAATGACTAATCTGCTTGCTTCAATGTAATTTCTTTTTCTCTCTTTCTCGTTATCTTTCATTCTTTTTCTCTTCATCTCACGTTCTTTTTTTTTATTCTTGTTTCTCTATTTCTCCGTCTCTCTTTATCACACACACACTTTCTTTCTCTCTCCCTCTCTATCTTTGTGTTTCTCTCTATCTCTTTCGCATATTTTTTTCTTTTCTCTCTCTCTCTCTCTCTCCCTCTCTCGCCTTTTTTCACTATTTCACTTTACTTTTCTCTCTTTATCTCGCGTTCTTTCTTTCTCATCGGGAATTCCTCGTGCGATAAGTGCGAGAAAAGTAAGTGTTAACTTAGAACTAGCAATTTCAACTATAAAATAATGGGACCTATCAGCTAATCGAATACCATGCTTAAATTCTTAAAGTCGATTAAAGTACCACAGAATCGAACCCACAACCCGATTGTCTTTTAGGCTGGGCTGTAACCTATTGGACGATGGCGATTCAAACCCTCTCAATATTTCTCTAAATACGAGGGCTATTCAAAATGTGTTAATCCCCACCCAAAAAGAAGAGCCATGTCTGCATATTTTTTTTATTGTGACATCACCCTACCTCTTCTGATACGACTTGACAAACTAATTCAGATTTTTGTCTTAATTTCTGTGCAGGTGAGGCCCATGCAAAGGTGAGAGGTGTGCGACAAATCTAAAAATGAACAAACCTGGGGTTCGAGAAATAAATTATCTGCAAAAGAAAGATCGGACACCCAAGGAAATCAATGAGGTCATGGTACAGGCACTTGCCGAGGACACACCTTCCTATGCAACTGTGAAGAAGTAGGATGCGGAATTCAAACAGGGCAGAGACAGCACAGATGACTCAAGGTCGGGTCGTCCAATAATCTCAACCACTGATGAAGAAATTGATGTCATTCACCGTATGGTTTTGGATGACAGACGTCTTACTGTCCAGCATGTAGCTTAGTCCATGGGCAAAAGTTCTGGTTTAGTCCATACTGTTTTAACTGATATCTTGGGGATAAGCAAGCTGTTTGCACGAAGGATTCCAAGAATGCTGACACGAAAGCAGAAGCTGAAAAAGGGTTGACATTTCCAGAACACTTCTGACTCGCTTCCAGGCTGACCCTGAGAATTTCCACTGCAGATTGGTAACTCAATGTGAAACCTGGGTTCACCATTTCTAACACGAATCAAAGATTGAAATATTAAAAATTGATGAGTGTACGAATAATTTCTTCGTTGACTGTATTCGGCCCTTCAAAAAGTGTGGATGGTCCTGCACGAAACCTTCATCACTATAATCGAATCTCATGTGCTGGTGTCGGGCTGTCAGTTTCCTGGAAACTGATCTGCTTGACCCTCATACGTCGAACCCGACGGGAGAATCGATTTTATATATATATATATATATATATATATATATAAACTTTAATTAATGTCTATTGTAATATTGTATTCCTTCTGGGGAGGGACAGCAAAAACTCTAGCTACGCCACTGCCAGCAGTTAGCTAAGTCCATCGGTATTAGTTCTGGTTCAGTCCATACTGTTTTAACGGAGATCCTGGGAATGAGCAAACTGTCTGTAGCATTAGTCCCAACAATGCTGACACAAGAGAAGAATCTGAAAAAGGTTGACTTTTCCAGAACACTTCTGATTCGCTTCCAGGCTGAACCTGAGAACTTCCATCACAGATTAGTAGCTCAAGATGAAACTTTGGTTCACTACTTCGAACTTGAATCAAAAATTGAAAGCAAACAGTGAATACATACTGGTTTTCCACACCGAAGAATATTAAGCAGGTAGCGTCAGTTGGCAAAGGTAAGGGCTTATAAAATGAATTTGAAAATTGATTTTTATGATTCCGTAAAGTTCCGCATTACTGTAAAGTTCGGTGTACAAGTCGACCTCAAGATTTATACCTAAAAATTCTAAGTTAGTTACCTGCCGTATAGATCGATTCTCAAACATACGATATGCTACCAGTGGCCTAAAAATTAAGCCGACCGGTAAATGAAGTTAGGCTACAGTATATGATAACCTTTACAAAAACTACATAAGGTCACACCCCTTACCTGCATATTGAGACAATAACCGTAATATATTTCTATATCCGTTGTACAGCAAACAACTTATATCACACATCGGAAGGGTATCGCATATTGTATCAGTATAACTTAGTGAACGTATGAAATTTGTCAGTGATGTGATGGAATAACCTACTACCCCCATGAGTGGCGGCATTATAGGTGATAACCACCTATAAGTATTCGTTAGGACAGCGGAGACGAGCTGGGATCTGCGATAACTAGCGGCCTTCCGATAGCAGCACGCACACAACTGTACTGACTTGCGACGACCGTGCGCATAACTATTACTTCCTTGTATGTTGTACTGGTTTCTACAATAAACCTGTTACAATTTATCCATCGTGTTTGTCCATTCCTATTAGCACGGAATATAACAGTCAGGTCTAATGATAAACATATTAAAGTCAACATCAACTCTTATGAAATATTAATGTCATTGAGCACACACCTTATGTATCATTAAAGTTCCAGTGCTATCATGAAATTGTACAAATGATACGCATATCTAGTTGTCTGAATGGACGCCTGAGTTAAACGGCGTTTCGGTCAGTGTTTACACTTAGTGTATCAGCGGTTGGATGCGATTTGTGATGTAGCCTTAATAGCATACTTAATTTGTGTTACTATTTTTTATATTAATTTCCCTGTTAATATGTCAGATATGTTCATCAAACACAATTTTTAGTGGGGTGTATTTGTGGCAGCCTGCTGGGTGTACGCTAAGTGGTGTACAGTAATTGTTAGGAGTGATGTCCCACCTGTTCACAACTCGGTGGTAAAAGTTTACATTTTATTCCTGCCATATAAGTCGGCCCCTAGATTTAGAATGATTTTTCTTAGGCTTGAAAACTCGACTTGTACGCCGAAATTTACTGAGCCTCTCCGGGCATACATGGAAAAGCAAAGGTCTGTTTTTGGAAGAATAAACGGCATCAAAAGTTTGCCTGAGTTTAGTGAATGGTCAGTGGAGGAGGCACGGTGGAACGGCTCGGATTGAGGAATTAGAGAGTCGAGTTCGAATTCCATTCGGATCCATTACATTCACTTACGTACAAATACCCTTGGGAAAGGTATTAATTTTCTTCTCCCTACCCCACGTAAATTGCAGGACAAACTGGGTTCTATAGGCTTGGGTGCTTACGGTCAAATCACGCTGAAACACCGGTTCTCGTTCGATCACCGAAGTTAAGCATCGTAGAGCCAGGTCAGTACTTAGATGGGGGACCGCTTGGGAACACCTGGTACTGTAAGCCCCAAAGTCCAACCCTTACCTCACAGTCGGTGGGGGTGTAAACGGTAGTGTCAGAGCTATGCCGCCCGGAACTTCGTTCCTGGTAGGGCCACCCAAGGCGGACATGTCTGACACACACACGCCGGCTAACAAGGGCTCTGGTGAAAATCCAAGGAGCGTCTGCATCGGTAAACGGCGGCTTCTGGTCGTTCCTGTCTCTGCGTCTGTGGGAATCCCGCGGCAAGCAAGAACGTTATTCGAGTAGGCCTGGGTACCCTACTTCTGTAATTTATCCCAAGAATCTTCTTCTCATAACAGGAAGAAGCCGGCTCAATCCGCCCAGGGTGAATGCCGCATCAGTACAGTACAGTATAGGCTTGAGTGACAACCAGTCTAGAAGGAAAAAGTCTAAATTCAAAACGGGCCTGGAGAGGTTTGGGCCCCCTTAGTCTATCTTGCTCAATAAACATAACTTCTACTGCGACTGCAGTATACATACGACCCTACCCTGTACAGGATAAAAATGAATGGTTACGGAACTTATGCACTTGTAAGTCCACTGAGATGTGTAAGTGGAATTAATGGCAATACACGAAAGAAGAAAGTTATCTTAATGATAGGTCCCGCAGTGACAGGCCTTATGCTGCAGTGAATGTGAATGAGACTAAACAAGCCGATGTTCTCATTATTGCAAAACCACGAGTGAGCTATGATGTTTAATGCAAACTTTTACTGCTCAAAGTGTTTTATTATTTACATTATTCGGACTATTGTTCTCATCTTTCTCGCAATATTTATCACAACGTTTCGGCCGTTGTACACTCCAGCCTTCTTCAAGTAGTTGGAATGTCGAACTGAACACTTGATTTCGCTCACTGGGGTAGACTCTTCTAGTTCCACGTGCCATGTTTTTAATGGATGTCAATTATCAGTTATCTCCTGTTAATTACCCTCTGAAAGTTCTCCCACTGCTTTAACCTTTGGGTCCTGTCACTGGATCTAATCAACCTTTATCCACTGTGCCATCCTTGAGGACATCTGGGGATGAATTTCTGAGTATTATAAACCTAATGTTCAGCAACCATTTTTACCAGTGCTCATATTGCAATTTTGCTGTTATCATTCATTATTTACCAGAGCTCATATTGCAACTTTGTTGTTATCATTGCTTTTCTCTGGAACTCCTTATTACTGGTTCCCATATTGTATTTATTTCTATGCTTGGTCGGCTCAGGAGATTTTTGTGGCCTAGTATATGTGCTGATTCCTTAAGTTTACGAATTTTCCAATGGTGTTCCTTGTCTATGATCTCAACATGATACCATAGAGGGCGGTGATCTCCCTTCTCTCTCCCTATGTGGTCAGCCACGCCTGACTTTTCCACTTCCCCTCGTGTTACAGCTTTCTGGTGTTCTTGAAACCTTACCTTAAGGGGGCGGCCTGTCTCCCCTTTATATTTGTTTCCGCAGCAGCGTACACAGTCTTTAGTCATGTTCTCCTCTATGGGGGGTCTTATTCGGGAGAGATATCTGCGAAGTGTCGTCAAGCTTTTGAAGGTTGCCCTGATGTTCTATGGACCGCAGATCCTTTGTATTTTCTCTGATAACCCCTTCACATAAGGCAAGTAGACTGTTTTCTGAGTGTTGTTGTCCTCCTCCTCCTGTACCCGCCTATCCCAGTTTTGGGGGGCTGCTGCCATGTACCCAGGGTAGTTGTTACGTTGTAGGGTACAACTTATACTGACCAATTCTTTATCTAACGTCTCTGGGTCGCCACTTATGATAAAGAATTGGTCAGTATAAGTAGTACCCTACAACGTAACAACTACCCTTCCTCCATTTTTACTTTTTACGTAAAAAAAATCATTTAAAAAGCAATATCTGCGCAGTTAATCGCGCATAAAGGACGCGTTATAATGTCACCTTTTAGAATATTTATATATGTCATAAATTTCAGTTACGTGTCAAACGAAATCACATCTTCAAATGCTACCTATTGAAAAATACTATGAACTTTTGTTGCGACTTAATAGTTTAAAATTTGGGTTCACCCACCAACTCGACAAGTAAGAGCTGACATTGTCCTGAGAAAAAAGAAAATTCAATATAAGGCCTATATCCGAAAATGGCGTGACGGCGCCATCATATTCTGCTTTACTCATAAACGTCTTAAACAACAAATCAGTCTGTTCGAGAAAAGATCCGATTTCGAGCCACGATAGACACACCAAGCCAAAGATGAAAGAACCAGTCAAACTAACTGAAAAAAAAACAAAAACAACATTTACATGTCCTACTTGTAACTGCACACCAACCAACAGGCCAACTACCAAGCTGAGATATTTATCTTTAATGTCTCTCTGCAGTTTGGTAAAGTTTTTTTTTTCTTGCTATTAAATAAGCTGAGTCATTTAAAAACACGATAAGTTGAAAAATACTAGCCTCAAAATATAGATGACGAAAACAACAGTCAAAGGGATTATTGTCAGACTGTGAGTGAAACCTGAAAAGTTTTTGCCCCGACTCACTTCCGAAAATTTAACAAAATGAGAAAAAAGGTTTTTTTTAAAATTCTCTTCTTGGTTGAGCCGAAAACATTGCTGTATTTCTTCATGTGTACTAATGAGTGAGGATCAGTTTATTATTTAAAAACTACAGAATACTGATCCCCCCACCACCACCACATTTTACACCCAGTAGAAAACAACGAGCAGATACAAAAAAAAATCTCAGCACGACTTGCTTGAAAGATCCGATTAAATAACCAAACATGCAAAAAAAAAAATTCCTTTATAGTTGGGCCGAGAACTTAGCAGGTTTCTTCACATGTAGTAATTATGGGAGATCAGTTTATTACTTAAAAACAAATGAAAACTGATCTCCCTTTTACGTCTTAGAATCAATGACACACACACGCGCGCACCCACACACACACACACACATACAGAGTTACTGAAAAGTAACTCCATATTTCATGCATGATGGACTCTCCCGTCTTGTAAAAATTATAGTTATACAGGACAGTCCATCTAACATAAAATAGGGATTTATTTTTCAATCACGCTACATATATGTATTGCGTCTAGCATGAAACAGCCTGTCGCCTCTGAGTATTGACTTCAATGTTCACTTTTTTATTCATATTTACATACGCTCTATCTCTGATATGGAGCACTTTATCCCCTAAAACTATATTTCTTCATATATATATATATATATATATATATATATATATATTGACATTTTTATGTTTATACATTCTTTTTATAGATACAAATATTTAAGTAAATGCTCTATTTTATAATAAACAGTAATAATAACATTTACCAGCCTGAATGTCCGAGAAATCTATTAAAAGAATAACTCATCTGAGTTTCACTTACCCATAGGACTGTGCCCCCACGAGCCACGACTTCTATCCCCAAGCCGCTCCATCCAGAGCATTATGAGAAGCCGGTTCAAGCAAGTATATAAATGTGATAGATATTATTAGGAGGATTTGAGATAATCATAATTAAGTAATTCATCGAGTTTAGAAGAAACCTATATATATATATATATATATAATATATATATATATATATATATATATATATATATATATATATATATTACCAGTTTATGACTGGTAGGGATAATTCCAGGGAGGACATTAAGCCAGAAAAAAGGTCAATGTAGACTAGAGAGCATTATAATAATAATAATAATAATAATAATAATAATAATAATAATAATCAGGAAGAAAACCTTAAATATTCATTTTTGGTTATAATTTATTTCGAGAAGATCGAAATATTAACTCTTCAGATCAAAGTCTCTTAATTCATACATATATATATATATATATATATATATATATATATATATATATAATTGCACATAAATATATATGATGTTAATAAAACAGTACTATATGAAATATAACAGAATTTCATAAATATATATATATAAAGTATATATTAATAAATATACATATTATCCCTCAGCTAGCACATGCATAATACGGGATAATTTGTAAACTTATGGACTTTTTGGAGATAAAAATGTTTTTTAGCGATAAAAGTTCTACTAAGGGGAAGAAGAAATGACGGCACACTTTTTCTAATGTTGTTGGCGCGTAAGTGAATATAACGAATCCGACTGGAATTAGAACTCGGCTCTCCGATTTTCCAATTCCGAGCCGTTAACATTTACACCGCACACACATTCAAGCTTTCAGCACCTGGAATTCCCAAGCAGTCGCTCATCTAGGTACTGAACAGGCTCGACGTTGCTTAACTTAATAGATAGATAGATAGATAGATAGATAGATAGATAGATAGATAGATAGATAGAAACAGGTTGAGATACATACAAGCTTAGATAGATAGATAGAAAAGGAACAGAATTAGATAGATAGATAGATAGATAGATAGATAGATAGATAGATAGATAGATAGATGTGAATTAACGAATATTAAATGATAGATCATGCCTCGTCTTCTCTGTTGCACGCCATTTATTTAACCATCCGTAAAAAGATATATAGTGACATTCGTTTTTCCTTGCTTCCTTATATGTTTGCCTGTCTGCTTTTTTTGCCTTCTTTGCTCCGCCATGTTTACTGTTGCCACGGGAAACAGGAGGAGACAGTCACAGTATCTATCTTACGACTTTTCTTCGTTAAAAAAAAAATTGTCAGATCTAAGTAAACTAGAAACTAGGAGAGAGGTAATAAATTGTCCTTTCATATGACATCCAAGCGAATATATGACCAAAAATAAATCCACGTGTAAAAAATATCATGGCCGACTTAGTCCTGTTTAATGCAAACGTGCGAGAACCGGTGTGGCGGCGTTATACGGCCGTAAGCCAATTTTGCTAGAAAAAGTACAGCTTTAAATGATATGCATTTAAGAAGTGCACAATATACCGTGACATGCTGGGGGTTGGGGGTGAAAAAAGAAGGCGATTTCTGCTGAAAATATTCCCCCCACCCCCGGTCTTCTGAATATCAACTAACCAAAGGCTTGACATGGTAACTACCAAACAACTTCGCTGGTTTGGACATACTCGTCGTTGACACTCGGGCAAATTCACTCATGAGGCGATTGCTACAACCACCCAGCCAACCCCGCCAAGATTAGCAGAAGCAACATGGTGGACAGCTAAGATCATGGTTTTAGACAGGGAAAGAGGACGCGCATGTTCGGGACTCGCCGTTGGAATCGTAATTGGTTAGCTCTTCCGAACTCAATTGCGTCTGACCGCCGGCTTTCGTTCAGGATGCGGCAAATCCATTTAACGGAGCCGGCTCAACTGATTTCGAGTACAAGTAGGTTGATATGGTAATGGTAATATCAGCTGTTTCCCTCTAAGGAAATATTTGGCATTCATTAACCAAACAACCAGTACTTTAAAATATTTCTCTCAAAACAATTTTTGTCAAGTCCCGTAGCAGTTATCACACTTTTTATTATGGGCGGGGGTTTCCTTCCTAACCTTTTTTTTGAAGTAGTGTGGAATGTCAACATTTTGATTATGTCAATAATTTCCCTTCAAGTGACACATGCTATCCATTTTAGTTGTCGCTGCTGTTGGTAGTCCTCAAGTGATGTGGTTTCTATTATTTGGTACAGATCTTTATGAAAAGCCTTTTCACAAAGCCTTTTTTCACCTTTGATCTTAATAAAGCATTTGTATACAGCTGACAGTTTAGATATTTCTAAACGGATTTTGCACGAAGTATGACATCTATATGAAAGTCTCAATCAGTCGAGGTTATTTAAGAACATGATCCGAGTTTTCATGTTGATGTTTTGGTTTTGTAGCAATTGGTGGTATTGGGTAAAACTACCTCTGTTCAATTTCCTTTATAAATTTGTTATAACTGATCCATATGTCGACGGACCTGAATTTTTTAGTATTTTCTAATTCCACATCCTGAATTTTTTTATGATGGATTCAGGCTAGGTGCCATAACTGCTTATATTCCATTTCCAGATCATAGTTTCTGTTTTGGAAAGATTTATCTTGTGCCCTAGTTCTTGAAACACATGGTAGACGATGTTGATTTTCTGTCTGTATAAGTAAAAGAGGATGTTGCTTTTAGACACTGAAAAAGAGGAATTTACCAAATCGCCTTATAAAATCTTTCGGCGAAAGATTTTCTCATATGAAAATTAGAAAAATAACAAAACAAAGAAACCTTTTGAAAAGATTATGCATCAACCATCTGTCGGATGTGAAAAAATAGTATATATATATATATATATATATATATATATATATATATATATATATATATATATATATATATATATATATATATATACACACACACACACACACACACACACACACACACACACAAGTAATGGATAGCGGGTTGGATTGAGGTATCGGAGAGCCGAGTTCGAATTTCAATCGAATCAATTCCATTCACTTACGTGCTAATACCCCTGGGAAAGGTGTGAATACTCTTCTTCTCCCTCCAGCTATGGGTAAATAGCAGGACAGACTGGGTTCTATAGCCTTGGATGGCAACTGGTCTAGAAGGACAACTCTGAATTCAAAACCTGCGGAGGGTCGTTTGGGGAACCCTGTCGCATGTAGTGCACCAAATCTCTGAAAACCTCATGTGCTGGTGTAGGGCTGTCAGTTTCCTAGAACTGATCTGTTTGACCCCTCATACGTCGAATTCGACGGGAGAGTCGAGTATATATATATATATATATATATATATATATATATATATAGAGAGAGAGAGAGAGAGAAAGGGGGAAAGAGAGTGAGAGAGACAATGAGAATACTTATATATATATAATGTATTTTGGGGCAGAAACCTTGCTTTTAAACATCTTTCATTTAATATGGAAGACGAGGAAGATTTAATTCGTTTTTATTTAGTTTTTTCAAGGCTTCTTTAGGTTTCTCCGTTTAGTTAGAGTAAAGAAGTACAAAAATTGTATATTAATTTTCATTGTCCCAAGCGCTTTCGGTCACTTCTTTAGGTATTTAAAGCTCTTCTATGAATCGAGCACTCCTATGTCACTGGCACGTTTATTCAAAAATAAATACGTAAAAAGTTACCTTCCTCTCTACCGAGAACTGACAGATTAGGGGAAAAATCTCCATTTGATGCCAAATCAGTCGGATTTGTATCCGTGTTTGAGGGAATCGGATATCTAGCCACATTACAGCTGTGATACAGAGAAACAGTCTGTCTGTGGATGACAATATATATATATTATGTGCGTATTTGGGCAGCAATCCTTCTTTTATGCATGTTTCATTAAAGACGACTGATAAGATACTGCGATTAAGCTTTTTATTTAATAATTCTTATGTTCGTATAAGTGTTTTATATTCTTGATATAAATTGTGTCAAAATTTCCAAATATTCTGTATCTCCGAGCGCTTTCGGCTATTCTATTAGCCATTATAAAGGATGCTTTTTATTTTTTTATTTTTAACTGAATGTGTAAATTTTTTATATATTTCTAGAGTTGTGGAAATGTTTTATTATTTTCCAAACACGGTCAACACATTATGGTCGTGTTCATAGTTGATGTTATTGAGAGTTGGATTTTTCATTTTTATTATTAGTACTTCCGTTATTTTTTGATATTTTTTTACATGTGGGTGAGGCTACTATACTAGTATTTTCTACAAGTACACCCTTGTGCAAATTGATTGAAACAAAATGAATAATTTCGTTATTATTTACTTTTTTCGTATTTGTCAATGAAATATGACCCATTGCACATGTTAGTACTTCGTATGTCCATTCTACAAAATCGTTCCTTGCAGATTGACCACCGATTCTCGATTGGATTTAAACCCGGAGAGTTTTGGGGTCAGTCTATAGTACTTTGATTTGCTCACTGGTAAGGCTTGCCATTGTTTTCGTGCAGCGTTACAAATTTCGTACGCTTATTTGGAGTAACGTCCATCGCAAACAATGGCCATAGGACAACTAATCGACAGTCGAGACAATAGTGCATGCGCGGGATGAAAATATGATGCAATCACGGACGACACAATATTTTTCAAGGCCAAACAAATTTCATCACACACCCCGAAAATAGATTCATATTACTGAACACCATTGCAAATGACCTAATCTGAGGAAAAAATAGAAATCGATTACACCCTGTCACTCCAGTGGGTCTAAAACTGACAGTATGGTGACAGAAAGGAAACTAAAGCGGTTGTTTCTATTAATTTGCACAAAGGTGTAAGTTACGGATGCAGTTTGGTAGGTTTCTCTGTGTGTTTAAATGATTCCTAATTGAGCTACGGTCAGAGAGGTTGTAACGTGAGTCTTCTTCATAGGCATATAGTAACATGTCCACTATATATATAGAGAGAAAGAGAGAGATAGAGAGACAGTCAGACAGACAGACAGACAGACAGAGAGAAAGGGAAGCAGAGAGTGAAAGAGATAGAGAAGGAGAGAGAATTATAGATTCATTGCTTCCTTTCATCGATTCTTCCTAAAAGCTAAAATATGTGTTAAGAAACAGAAAATTTGTTATTAGAACGAAAGAAAGAGTGCCGAACTGCTATGCAATATCATTTCTTTTATATAGCAATGAATGCTGGACAAACTACTCACAGATGGAGAGAGACTTGAGGCAACAGTGATGTGGTTCAACAGAAGGATGTTGAGTATACTAGGAACTGAGCATGTGAGTAACGTGCAAGTTTTAAGAATACTCTAAACAAAAATACTACTTATACTTAGAATCAGAAAGAGAGATTTGAAATTTGTATGACGCATAATGTGAAAGGAAGGCTTCGAGAAGTTGACACTTACAAGGCGTATTGAAGACTAAGATATATCAGAGCCCAGATATGTCGGAAATTATCCATTTTTGGTCTGGTCTGCCTCTTGATATAGATAGAGCATTCCAAGAGGAGTCAGATACTTTCTGGACCATAACAAAGAACAGACCCTTTTTTTACAGTATATTTAGCTATGGATCGTATAAACGAGTTCCACTTGAGGTCCGGGGTGAACTTGAGTCCCAACAAACTTTTCCACTTTTCAGATTCGGAGATTTGGCCTTCGATATCTGTAAGGGCATAATGATGATACGGTTCTGCAAGCCAGACTTTGCGTTGCATGTCTACTTATGAGATTCACATCATCTATAAAGAAAGGAAGGTAAGTTGCATATCCCTCTGTCTCGGAGGAACAGGAAACAGGGAAAAAAATCGAAGAAAAAGAGGGAGTTTCAATTGAGAGGGGGGGAGGTGAGTCAGCTCTGGTGAAGAACAAAGGAAAGAATAAATGAAAGAAGACTGGATGAAAGATGAAGGAAAAAGATTAGATGAAAGAAGGTTAGAAGAATAAAAGAAATGAGAAAAGATGAAGATTAGATGAAAAAGAAGAGAAAAGAAGAAGGAATGAAAGACGAAGAGAAGAAATGAAAGAAGAGGAAGAGATGAAGAATAAAAGAATAAGAATGGATTAAAAAGAAGAAAAGAAAAATAAATGGAAGATGAATAAATGAAATACGAAGAGAAGAAGAAGAAGAAGAAGAAGAAGAAGAAGAAATGAAAATGGAATAAGAGAAGATCAGCAGCCTAACGTTATCAGCTGACATAAAGTAGAAAGTCTATATTGAATCCATTGCTAGGTCAGCTGCCAAGAAATTTGGTTCACTTTGTCGTGATAAACAATTTTTCTGCCCAGAGTTGTGGAAAGAGTCTATCATGCTCTAGATAAAAACGGTGAAATCCGGACTGTTGCATTGGACGTCTTGAAAGCCTTTGATAGAGTCTGGCATTCAGGTTTTCTCCATAAGCTGAAAAGTTACGGTGTCTCCAGGTACTTTTTTGAACTGATCCAGTCTTTCGTATCATACCGTGAAATTAATGTTATCCTGAACGGCCACTCGTCTACATCCTTTCGAACTAACGCGGGTGTTCCCCAGGGCTCCATCCTTGGTCCTCTTCTGTTTTTTATTTTCATTAATGACCTTCCTGATGACATGAACTCCCTACTTGGTATCTACGCTAATGACACAACCATCTACTCCTGTTTGGATAGTAAAACTAATCAGTCCGATAAGGAGAAAATGACAACCGATGTCCAAAACAGTTCGTTCGTTGTTAGCTAGTGTAAAATATGGCTTGTTAATTTTAACGCCTCCAAAACTAAACTGTTCTCCATGTGATAGACACCTCGCTGCCTTCCATCAGTATGGCTGATGCTAACCTCTAGGAAAATGACTCGTTACACCTCGGGCTCACGTTCTCAGCTGATATGAGGCGGAAAAACTATACTGAATCCATTGCTAGGTCATCTGCTAAGAAGGTCGGTTCATTGTGTCGTAGGAAACATTTTTCCTTTCCAGAATCTATTTTCCATATATATATATATATATGTGTGTGTGTGTGTGTGTGTGTGTGTGTGTGTGTGTGTGTGTCTACCATTCGTCTAAGCTTAGAATATTGCTGCTACATATGCCACTGATGTCTCTGCTGTTCACCTTGAGCTTCTTGCTAAGACCCAAAGAAGAATCAGCAATATTATTGGTCCTGATCTGGTGGCTCGGCGTCAGTCATTTATCCACCGCTGTGAGATTGCCCCTCTGTATCTTTTCTAGAAATACTTTCATGGTAATTGTTCGGATAAGCTCTTCGCTATTGTGCCTAAACTTTTTGAACTTAAGCGCTGTACTACATCGAAATCTCATCAATTTACAGTTGAGCTGGCTAGATGTAGCCGTAAGTTCTATGCTAACAGTTTCTTCTCTCGCACTTCTCGCTTGTGGAACTCCCTTCCGGCTCCATGCTTTCCAGCCAACTTTAATCTGCAAAAATTTAAATGCAACGTCGATCGCTATCTACTGTCCTCCTGATTACTGTTTTCTCTTCCCGCTCACTATTAATGTTTCTGTTCCTAATTCCTCCACACCGTGTAACCCTCTTGTGTTTTACTGATATTACAGCCTTGCTTGGAATGATACCGAATTTTTTTTTAAATCATAGATTGACAGGCAAAAGCATCAAAAAGAATAAGAAGGACATTGTCGCATCGTCGTGAATGGATAGATATGAAAAATCATAAATGGATAGACAAGAGAAATGTCTTAATTGGACGGAGAAAAAATGTCGTACATGGAGAGATATGAAGAAATGACGTCATTATGGCGACAACAAGAAAAGTCGTAATTGGATATAAGAAGATAAAAGAAAATGTGAAGTTGTATTGATTTTGCCTCCACAAATAAGCTTAAAAGGAGTTTTAAAATTAAACAGGTGAATATCGTCAAAGAAACGGGGGTGGGGGGCTCTTTCCACGTAACTGTAGAAAGCAAATAAAGAACTAATGATGAGAATGCAACAAATAAAAAATATATATACTGAAGTCAGCTGTCAAATTCTGTGGCTGCAAGGCATCAAAAATAATGAAGTTCTCTCTTCATCTTTGTATCCTTTGATTCATAAAAACTTTTCGAAGACTCAAAAAAAAAGAAATCTCCACCCCCACATACACACACCAAAAAAAAAAATGATTTTCTTTTTCTGGTTACTTTTTCTTCAAAAGCGATTCCCTCGTGCGTGGACATGTTTAATTCTCTATCATCATATGAAGAGGATTCTTCGACAGCTATGCTCTTCATTACGATGCCCCGGAGAAAGGCGTCTAAAATTGAGGACGACCCAGAACAACAGTACGACATTATTCCTTCCCTAAACTTTAAGACATGGCCACAAGTGACAAGAGAAACCCGAACAACAAGTATGCGTCTCCCAGTTCTCTTGAACAGGAGAAGATGTTCATACCTTATTTCCTGTTTCGTGTTGGTTTTCCCGTTTCCTCTAAATTCTTTTCCTTCAATTTCACTTCCTGTAGTCCCTTGAGTCAAGGTGTTGCCACTTACTGTGTAACCCTCAACATCGAGAGGCTCTTGGGACATATACAGGATGACCATCTTTTTACACATAAAAATCAAATCAAAACATGTCTGAATATGTATTTGGAAACATATTAAAAATACGGCATGTTCAACAATTGACTGATACTCATTTTTATGATAATTTTATTTTTATTTTTATTCTATCAGGTCTAAAATATATTTTACAGTATTAATGATGTTATTCATGAAAACAACTCTATTTTTTTCTTTCTCCTATTAATTTTCTTGTGTAACCAATTAGGAATTTTCATGTTGTCTATCCAATTAAGACTTTTTTGCCGTCTATCCAATAACGACTTTTCTCCTTGTCTATTCAATTAAGACTTGTCTTCTTGTCTATCCAATTAAGTCATTTCTTTTTGTCTATCCACTTAAGAATTTTCTTCTTGTCTACCCAATTACGGCTTTTCTTCTTGTCTACCTAATTACGACTTTTCTTCCTGTCTATCCAATTACGACTTTTCTTCTTGTCTACCTAATTACGACTTTTCTTCCTGTCTATCCAATTACTACTTTTCTTCTTGTCTACCTAATTACGACTTTTCTTCCTGTCTATCCAATTACGACTTTTCTTCTTGTCTACCTAATTACGACTTTTCTCCTTGTCTATACAATTAAGACTTTTCTTCTTGTCTCCCCAAATTACGACTTTTCTTCTAGTCTATCCACTTAAGACTTTTCTTCTTGTCTATCCAATTACGACATTTCTTTTTGTCCATCTAATTACAACTTTTCTTCTTGTCTACCTAATTACGACTTTTCTCCCTGCCTATCCAATTACGGCTTTTCTTCTTGTCTATACAATTAAGACTTTTCTTCTTGTCTCCCCAAATTACGACTTTTCTTCTTGTCTATCCAATTAAGACTTTTCTTCTTGTCTGCTCTAAAATAAAATAAATTTACTTCATTTTGATACCAGTTTTATCATTTCATCTAACCTGAAGGCCTTGATTATCAATTAACTCTCATAATTCAGAAGAGTAACAAATTTATCTGGTTGGAAAGAAAGTTCGCGCTGCTTTTAAAATCTTAACTACATTTTGAAACCTCGATAACTTTCCTTCCAAAAGTTACCTTATTTTAAAATTAGTTTGTTTATTCTATCTTATCTAAAACTTCTTTTATAAGATTTATGCAGTTTTTCCGCGACAAAATAGAAATCACATGATCCTGACAAAGGTGTTGGAGATTTGAGGAAACTTTGTCACTGAATTTCGAACAGCCACCAGTTATTGCGTGTTAATATAGAAATCTTTTCACGTGATTGTGAGAAAGGTGCTGGAAATTTGAGGAGACTTTCTGTCACCCAGCATCCAACAGGCAATAAGAAACATAGTGACAATAATAATGTCTTCGTTCTAGGTTGAATGATGATGAAAAAATAGGCTACGTAACTGAATAGCCGCTTTAGTTCGAGCGACAGATGAGATTAGTGTCGCTAATGGATTTGGCCTGGCCTCAAACTTGGCTAACCAATAATTTGATCCGGACAACAATTTCTGTTGGAGGCTATCGGAAATTTACACATATTGATTCTGCACAATATTAGCCATTTGTGCCCTGACGAGCACTTTACTAATGGTAGAGAAAAATGGCTTAATTCCCAGCCACTGGTTAAACACTTGCGTCGTGGTTTGCTATTGGTTGTCTTATTTGGGGAGACTGGGACACAAAGAAAGAATTCTTGTGATAATGTGAAGGCATGCAATCATACTCTCTCTCTCTATCTCTCTCTCTCTCTCTCTATCTCTCTCTCTCTCCCTCTCTCCCTGCTATGTATAATGCTTATATTTTTGTAACTATTTTTATATCTACCGTGAAACATTACATACCAATTTTAAAGGTGCATTAACCCACAAATCACTCGATGAATGATATGATCCTTGTTTTTAAAATTATAAACTGCATAAGGTTTTTCGCAAGTACTTTCAACTGTACATTCAGTCATCTTCAGGCATAGAAATTATTTGCCATTATTTTGTATGAATGATTCATTGCAATATAAATTGAACTGCACCACATATTTGATTTAAAAGAATTGATCCGACGTGCAAATTTTTGGGATAACGACTGAGACATTACTCATACAGATAAACTCCTACAACAAAAAAATTCTCAAATTGCCATATTAGTAAAAAAAAAAACAAAAAAAAACGCACACTCTTAAATTTTCAAAAAAAAATCAGCTTTATCGTTGCGACTGCACGGTCCAAAAGTTTGTATCCGTTAACAATAACACATTTCAAAAATCATATTTCGATTCGCATTTAATTTTTTTCGTCTCGGATGCTACCTGAATTTTACCAAAAACAAAATAATTTCCATGCCTGAAGATGACTGAATGTAGAGTTGAAAGTACTTGCGTATTAAAGAAAGACCTTATACAGTTTAAAAAACAAGGATCATAACATTCATCGAGTGATATGAATTAACTGCTGTTAGAATATAGAGACGTGTTCTGGGCAATAGATGTGGCTTCCTGTCATTCACTCTCTGGCGATAAACAACGGATATCCGGTGTAATCATGCAAGAATTTCTTTACCTGAAAAGGATACTTGAATTGTTTTAGTTAGAGAGATATCTGCACTTTATAAGAGAAAGTCACTTTTCGGCTTTTTGACATCCGGCTTTCCTCAGATACATATCTATCTGGGTAACCTACAGGGAATTCTGAACTGACCACTTTATTCAATCTACGGAGGTAGACTGTTCTCATTCTACTGCTCAGGCTTAGGGATATCGTCTACGTCTTATTTTAATTAGTATTTCACAAGCCCATGCGTTTATCCCCTTGCCCTAATGGATAAAAGCATTGCTTTTCGAATGCGGTGATATAGTGGTCGTGGGTTCAACCTCTGGGTCGAGCAGTGTCTATTAACACTCATTGGAAATGTACGATCAATAAAATAGCTTTCTTAGATTTAAAAACCCTGAATGCCTAACGATATTTTACGTCTGTTAATAAACGCGTATTTGAAACACAGGGGAGGCTGCGTTAGATATGTTTTTGTCCGACAAAAGAAGATGACAGAATACCAAAATATGAGTGACGTCCACCTCGCACAAAGCGTCCAAACTATCAGCTATCTCAGTCTATCAGTTCAATGTTTGAAAATATCTTCAAACGAAAGAATACTTTCGGTTTAAAAAAAAAGACAATTATTAATCAGAGCCTATAAACTGGGGCTTAGAAATATCACAAATAGCTTTACGAAATAGCAACGTCACATCACTTGAAGACTTCCAACAGCAGCAACAATGAAAATGGATAGCACAATGAAGTAGAAGAGAAAATGATGATATAATCTGTTAATTTCTACGAATTTCTAAAATGATATAGGAATAGATTTACCAGATAACAAAAACCGTATCACTTGAAGATTTCCAACAGCAGCAACAATGAAAATGGATAGCTTATATAACTAGAAAGAGAAATAATGATATAATCCGGATGTTAACTTTCCACACTATCTTGCACAAAGGTTTTGGAAAGGAACCCATCAATCCTAGAAACAAAATGTTTTTAAGGAAACTCCCATGAATTCTAGAAAGAGCGATATGTGGACTTGAGAAGTTTATTTTCTTTAAACACTGTTTTTTAAGAGAAAGATTTTATAAAGATGGAAACTGCTAGTGACGCCATTAGAGTTATAAATTTGTCACTAATTTTTGCATTAATTCTTGACCGTTGACAATTGTTTTTTTTTTTGTTTTTTTTTTCATTCCTGACTGCCAATAGCGAGGATAAAAATTAAGCGTTGAAACTTGCTGAATAGGGTTTTAGTTGTTTTTTTATTACAAAATTACGTTGTTTAATCATTCAGTGTCACTTATATTGGCCAAATATAGTTTTTTTTATGGACAGCAAATGTCTCAAGCTTTAGGCAGGGTAGCATTAAATACTGCGATAAGAAAACCGAATCTTTGCCTACGGCGATTATTAGGCTTTTTTATATTTTTTTTATTTTTTTTTTCCTACCCCACGAATTTAAAATGTCACAATATAAGTAAAGTTTTAATGAAATTTTGAATGTATTTGCTTATCAAATTATACGCGAAACACCACAACGAAATATTTATAATGGGGCCATAAAAAAATAGATAATGAGAAAAAATAACGAGGCCATTTAAAAAGAGATTTGCTATCGTTTGACTTCCGGCAGTTTCAACGAGAAAGGTCGAGTGAAGGACTTACTTAGAATAAGGCTGACATAAATTCTAATTGTCTTAGCTGGGAATATACAGTGTCCCAAAAGTCACCATAGTATTTCAAAATTTAATAACTCCTTTATTTTTTAAGATTAATTCACAATAGATATAGAGTAGATGTGGCAAATAAATTTACACCTGTTGAGAAAGAATACGTCTTTTAAGTGGCGTCCATTTTCAGCTTCGTAAGAACTTAGCCTTTTCTAAGGCATTTTCCATCACAGCCGTCTGTGTTTCAGGCTTTAGTGCTTTAATGTCTGAATGTTGTCCTTTAGTTGTTAGAAAATCTGAAACTTGTTGGTATATATGTTTTCTTTGGAAAAGAAGAACTTATCCGGGGAACGTGGTAGCCAGGTTATACCGCAACCGCTGTTGACCCATCTTGTTGTATGGAAACAGGTTAATTCTACTAAAAATTCGTTTGATTGACGTCTGAAAGATCCAAACCTGCCTTCGAGTTGATGTTCTCAGATGTTCAATCGTTCAAATATTCAAATACACCTTCGTTCCTAACTGAACGTTGTCTGTCGCTTCATGAAACATCACATACTGAACCTTTACTCTCAAAACTTTGGAGAATCTTTCATACCGTAATGGCGACAATATGCTCGTTGAGTTTAAGCTATTGATTCTTGGATTTGATTAGTAAGATTTCACGACTTATTTTCGTTTTGTAGTCGGGAATTTTTTACAGGATTAATATCCAATTTCCAAAAGAGGACTTCATGAAAATATCTGAAAGAAAAAGAAAAAAGTTATTAAACAAAACGTTATTAAACATTTTCTTAATTATTATTAATTTCCCTGTTTAAGAAAATAAGAAAAAAACAGGGATAACAACTCAAACATATATATATATATATATATATATATATATATATATATATATATATATATATATATATAATTAAAAACGAAGACTTCAAAGATTCATGGTAATAGTTTATTTCGTTATAATCGATCTCTCCGTTGTAACTCATCAGGCCAAACTATCTCACAAAAAGAAATAGGCACAAAAATATTAATTTAAACATACATTACGTTGAAATATGTAAATTCAAAATTGGGGGAAGGGAGAGCGGAACAGAGGATATGTATTTAGAATGAAGAAGGTGATGGATGGAGGAAGAAGGATATTTCTTTATAGCTGGAAAGGGAAATTATATATATATATATATATATATATATATATATATATATATATTATATATATATATATAGTAAAGGCAACAAATCCGTTGAATATAAACAGAGTGGATCTTAGTAATATAAAATATTAAAACTAATCCACAAAAGAGCTGAATATATGTGTGTGTGTGTGTGTGTGTGAAAAGTGTATATATATATATATTTATATATATATATATATATATATATATATATATATATATATATATATATATATTATTATGAAAACGAAGACTTCAAAGATTCATGGTAATAGTTTATTTCGTTATAATCGATCTCTCCGTTGTAACTCATCAGGCCAAACTATCTCACAAAAAGAAATAGGCACAAAAATATTAATTTAAACATACATTACGTTGAAATATGTAAATTCAAAATTGGGGGAAGGGAGCGGAACAGAGGATATGTATTTAGAATGAAGAAGGTGATGGATGGAGGAAGAAGGATATTTCTTTATAGCTGGAAAGGAAATTATATATATATATATATATATATATATATATATATATATATATATATATAATTATATATATATATATAGTAAAAAGGCAACAAATCCGTTGGAATATAAACAGAGTGGATCTTAGTAATATAAAATATTAAAACTAATCCACAAAAAAGAGCTGAATATATGTGTGTGTGTGTGTGTGTGTGTGTGAAAAGTGTATATATATATATATATATATATATATATATAATATTTATATATTATATGCGCAGTACTTATTAAAGCGCTCAATATCAGAGATAAAAGCTAACATATTTGGTTTGATTGATGTGAGTTTGTGACCCAGGGTCACAAACTCACATCAATCCAACAATATATATATATATATATATATATATATATATATATATATATATATATATATATATATATATATTGGATACATTTGGATTTGATCAGTTTGGTCAGACAAACTGATTAATGTTTTAAAATTTTGTAGACCCAAATTTTTTAAAACATTAATCAGTTTGTCTGACAATCGCAAAAACAGGGTCACAAACTCACATCTATCCAACTAAATATGTTAGCTCTATTCTGATATTGAGCGCTTTATAAGTACTGCATATAATATATAAATAATTATATATATATATTTATTTATATTTATATACACTTTTCACATATATATATATATATATATATATATATATATATATATATATATATATATTTTAAGCGTTTCACCCCAAGCAAGGCGGGAAGCCACTAGGACGCAAGGGGTTACAGAAGATTTGGAGCAAGATCAGATAGGAGTGATAGAAGAAAGGATGAGGAGAAGGATAGTGGATAGATCAAGGCAACTAGAGATGTCGATTGACATTACATTTGAATAGTTGGAGATTATAGCTTTCAGGGAAACTGGAATAGGGAAGGGAGTTCCACAGACGAGAGGTGCGAGACATGAAGCTATTGGAGTAGAAGAGACGGCTACATTTAGGAGTTTCGACAGTGAAAGGGTGAGAGCGGGACGCCAGCCTCGTAGGGCGCTTGAATTCATGAAGTCTGGGAACCAGCGAATGCAGCTCCTCGGAGCAATTACCATAAAAGTATTTGTAAAACAGACAGAGAGAGGCGACGGCGCGTGTGAGAAAGTGACTGTAGACGAGATGCCAGAACAGGGCCAATTATATTGCATATCCGCCTCTGGAACCTATCAAGAACCCAGAGGCAAACAGAAGGGGCTCCAGACCATATATGGCAGCAATACTCCATGCAAGAACGAATTGTTGATTTGTAGATCTGGAGGATCGATTCTGGGGAGAAAAATTTCCTGGTGCGGCACAGGGAGCCAACTTTCCTTGCGGTGGACGAAGCAATTGACTCAACGTATTTGTTCCATCTCAGGTCAGCAGTCAACGTGAGACCGAGCAGCCGCAGAGAGGTGCTCTCGAGAAGTTGAGCGTCAGACATTCTAATGGAGGACAGGGAAGGATCTCTGTGGGGATTAATAGAGATCAGTTTTGTTTTTGAGGCATTAAAGTTGACCAGCCAATTTCTGCCCCAGTTCACAACCGATTGGAGGTCCTTTTCGAGACGCACGGCCAGGTTAGTTTTGTCAGCGACACTAGATTTGTTTTTGAGGCAGGTGTAAATTGTGGTGTCATCCACGTAGATGCCAACTTGGGAATTTATGGCGTCAGGAAGATCATTTATGTAGATAAGGAATAGAGTAGGGCTACGGCACGAGCTTCCCTGTTATTTTGAAGAGCTTGGTAGACAGTTTCAGTGATGGCCGTAAGCACATCAGCTGTAGATCGGGCAAAGCGGATGCCATATTGCTTGTCTGAGAGCAGATCATGGGATATAAAGTGGTTAACCACTTCGGCATTGATTAGGGCTTCGAAGACTTTGCCGAAGAGGGGAAGGAGACTGATAGGACGGTAGTTGGAAGAGTCAGAGGGCTCGCCAGAGTTCTTGAAGACAGGAACAATCGAAGAGGACTTCCAGCAGTCAGGAAAACAAGATTCCTTGAGGCAGTAGTTATATAGTTTAGAGAGGGCGGGAGCCAGTTCAGGCGCGCCTTTCTTCAAGACAATGGCTGGTATCCCATCTCCACCACGAGCCTTGTTGGGGTCTAAATTGGAGATAATACCCAATACCAAAGACGGGGTTATGTGTAACCCACTCAATAGGGCCTCAGTGCTAAGAGGGAAGTCGGGTATGGGTACACCGGAAGAGTCGAGCGTTGAGTTGAATGAAAATTTCCGAGCAAAGCATTCAGCCTTGTCGGTAGAGGAGGTCAGGACTTCGAAATGGTTGAATAAAGGAGGTATAGAGGGTTTGCAATTGTTCAATACGCTCTTGCAGAGACGCCAATAATCTTTGGAGCCAAATTTGCGAGATGAAATACGCTCCTTCATCCGAGCAGCAAATAGTGACTTAGCATCATTGAGGACACGCGTACACTCATTACGGGCGAGGCAAAGAGACGTCTATTTCAGTCCGACATGCTGCTATATATATATCCGGTTTATAATCTTCGCCAGACTTTGAACAGGAGTAGAGGTTTATCCTTGTTTCCTGCTTAGCATTTTGTTTTTGGTGTCTTCTAAAGATTTTTCATTCTCTTTCATTCCCAGTAGCCCTTTGCATCTTAGTGGAATTATTGGGTTGCTTCTTGGGGTGAATTGATATATATATATATATATATATATATATATATATATATATATATATATATATTCTCGCTCATTTTCTTTGTTTATAGCAGTGCTTGGAAGGAAAGTATGTAGAGTGTAGTCATCTTACCACACCACAGAGATTCCATCAGTGACCATGGCTTATGAATCATTTTTGGGACGAGCACATCATCCTCCATGACTATTAACCACTATATTGCCCAGATGTTGCCAACTACGTCTTCCTCTTTCAAAGTACCAAATTGTATATCAAGCCGCCGAGATAATACATAAAATGTAATGAGGCTGTTGGCTATCCTAAAAAAGGGATCGCAGGAATTCTTCAATCAATCGAAATGACGCTGGATAAAGTTTGTGTTTTCAAAATGGGAGTTTCTACCACTGAGCTATCTTCATTCGACAGAGAGAAACAACTAAATCTAGCATATTGTTTTTACGAATGAAAACAAATGCCACTCAGCCAGAGTGCTACAATTCATTTTACTGAAGAGATTTGTATTAACGGCTGTTGTTTATTGAATTAGCTTATCACTCAACAGTGCTCAATTGAAATATATTTTCAAGAGCTAAATTATATATATATATATATATATATATATATATATATATATATATATATATATATACGTTATTCTACATTCAACACCATCACTTGATAAGACACCAGAAGTGTTGAAACAAAATGGCTATTTTTGCAATGATTTTATAACATTTTCACGTTATAATTTTTGAATAAATGATTATATATATATATATATATATGTGTGTGTGTGTGTGTGTGTGTGTGTAAATGGATAGGACAAAATGTATATACACGCACAAATACTTGCACGTACGTAAGTATATGTCTTCCTCGTGTGTTATAAATACAGTGCTCAATATTATGAAGCAGAGCTATAAGTAAATATTAGTGAATATACATAATATCCAACGTCGATAAAACTACTCGAAGGTTCATGCAATCTTCAGGTGTGCATTCTAACCGTTATCTGTCACGTTCTCTTGATGGTCATTCAAAATTTGGTGTACAAACTTGTCCATTTAAAATATATAATTAACTATTAATAATTCTAACGTTAAAATTCATAAGTTTCGAACTTATGAATTTGAACGCTTACCCCAAAAAAAACTGTTGCTACAATTGCAGTGAATTCGAACCACTTCGCTGTGATAAGGACACTTTTGTCGAAAACCAATAAAACTAATATAAGTAACCTAAGAACTTGAGTGACGTCCTTAAATAATCTTGTCGAATCTAGACTCGCATACGGATGTCATTCAGAAATATTTAAACGATTGACTATATGCAATCGTTTTATTAGATCAATGATTAAAAATTATTTCAAGCGAATGAACCCTATAGATCTCGAATGGAACTGTCGTTCGTCGAATTTCGTAACTGGAGCTACAGAATCGCAAAGAACTTTAACAAATACGGATCACTTGAAAACTTCCAACAGTAGCAAAAACTAAAATGGGTGGCACATGTAACTAGAAGAGAAACTAATTGCATCACCAAGATGTTGGGTTTCCACACTAACTTAAACAAAAGGTTAGGAAGGAAACTTCAATCAGTACTGGAAGGAGCTATAACAGTTATTGGACATGAGGAACCTATTTCTGAAAAAAATCTTTTAAGTCTTGAAAATTTCACCCCCGACAATAATACTAACTGTTAGGTCAAACAATGTCTAATGTTTCCTGTCTGGAAATGGCTATTCTCTCACAATTACCATTACGACCCTAACGGGTTACAGGTCTTACGGTATTGTTATTTTTTAAGCATAGCTTAGATGTGTTAGAAGGCCGAATATATGGGGAACCTATTGAGGATCGAACTCACTACTCAGTCATAATTCTTCTAGCGAGACAAGCTTGCTCACCATTAGACCATGTTGAAGTGCCCACAAAGTGATTTTCTAAGCTTAGATGTGACACAGGGTCGAAAGTGTGGAGCACCCAGTGAGGTTCGAACTCACAACTAATTCGTAATTGTTCTAGCGAGATAAGAATGTTGACCATTTCACATCACGTCGAAGTGCCCACAAAATGATTTTCTAAGCGAAATTTAGTTGTGACACAAGGCAGAAAACGTAGAGCACCCAGTGAGGTTTGAACTCATTACTCCGTCGTAATTGTTCTATTGTAATTTTCTAATTATTACACCACGACGAAATGCCCAATGATTTGAGTGTACATCAGCAACAATTTTCAAATTATATACACACTGAATTTTGAACTTAGATACTATGGCGTTGTAGCCTCACTATCGATTAATTATTACTCACCGTTGTTGTTTAATTCATCGCCTTGTAGAATAAATGGTGCCGAAGGACAAAGTAACAAATGAATAATTTGTCATAAATGATCGGTAGTTGTGAACAACGAGGCTGCCAATGCTTGCCGAAACGATATTGTAGAGGAAACTATATATTTAGCGCCCCGAACGATGTCAAAACTGGTTTCCAAGGCTAATACATAATCATAGCAATAGCGACAACATCTGTGTGGGCTGCCGGGTGACAATGTGTCGGTTTGTGCCAAGCTGAAAGCAAAAGAAAAAAAACTTTCGTATTTACGCAACGGTTATGTAATCGCTTGCGATTTAATTAATATATATTAGTTAATAGCTGAAGAGTGTATGAACATTATTATTATTATTATTATTATCATCATCATCATCATCCTTCTTCTTCTTCTTGTCTCTCTTAGTAAATTTTGTCTTTTTGCTATCTCTCCTAATTCCTGTTCTGCCAACCATTTACACAATCTCATTCTTCTTTTATGTTCCGTCTCTCTTCAGGACGATGGCGATCATGGCTCTCCACAATTTCCTGTCCTTTGTAACTCTTAGTAAATTTTGTCTTTTTGCTATCTCTCTTAATTTCTGTTCTGCCAACCATTTACACAATCTCATTCTACTTCTACGTGCTGTGTCCCTTCAGGGAGTGGGTGATCATGGCTCTCGACAATTTCCTCTCCTTTGCAGCTCGTAGTAAATTTTGCCGACCATTTACACAAGCTCACTAAGTAGATTATGCACTGTTTTCCTCTGTCCCTCTTGTCTTCAGTAAGTCCTGTGAGTGTCAAATTTCCCAAGTCCTCTTTCTTCATTATGCGCCCTAGAAATTTTAACTGTGTCTTTGTATTGTTAAGTGGATGTCCTTTTTTGTTTTCGTTTTCTCTATCACTTCATCGTTGCTCCCATGTTCAGTCCATGGTATTCTCAGAATCCTCCTGTAGAATCACTTTTGCTTCAACTCTTTTCTTCATTAATGAGGAGATTGTCCACTCTTGTATAGTAACATTTGAGGAATGTTTTCCTTGCTTCTAACGAAAATTTTCCTGTTTCTTAATATTTTGCTTAGCTTTTCGAAGGCATCTTTCGCTATCCCAATGAGCCTTCGGATTATATAGTACAATTGCATCTTTTAAAAAAACAGCAAACAGTTGGGAAGAAGAGCAAGGATAATACAGGGTGTTTCAAAAAGAATACGCCAAAATCATCACGTGATAGGTCAAAAACGAAAAAAATTACAAACCTCTAGCATGAACACATGTGTTGTATATACATTCAAGTTTCATTTCATGTTTTATAAGTGCTCAATGTGGCCACCACCGGCAGCGCGGACAACATGAAGCCGATATGAGAATTCCTCCCAAAAGCGCCTCAGCATGTCACGGTCCACCGTATTGATTGCAGTTGTTATTCGATCTTTCAAGTCATCGATACTGGCTGGAAGTGCTGGAACATAAACTTGGTCTTTAACATACCCCCACAAGAAAAAGTCACACGCAGTGAGGTCCGGGGATCTGGCAGGCCAAGCACAAGAGAACAAGGTCTTTAGCACCTCTCCTTCTAATCTATCGCTGAGGCACGTTTTCATTCAGATAAGCTCTAACCCCGAGATGCTAATGGGGTGGTGCTCCATCTTGCTGAAAAATGAAGTCAATCTGCTTGCAGTAAAGTGAATAGCCAATTTTGGAGCATTTCGAAATAGGTTTGTCTTCCCACAATTCAGCTGCACCGGAAGTTATACTAACGACAGCGGTGAAACTGACACCCAATCAAACTTTGATAACTACTCTATCAAATAACCACTGATTCAGTCCACTACAATGCTATAGATCTGAAAAAACAGCGTAATGATTTTGGCGTATTCTTTTTGAAACACCCTGTATAATAAATCATAACAGGGTGCTTGAAAAGATGGATAGTGCAAAAAATGTAGTGGATTCATATATCAATGTCATTTTCATGGACGAGAAAGCAATGCCCAAATACCGTGGAACACCCTGGCAAGTCTGGCTTGATAGCAAACCCCCTAGAATCATTTGAGGTGTAAAAGAATTGTCATAATGCTACCTGCGTTAACCAGAATGCTAAAAAGAAACAGGGAATTGTTAGTAGAAAGTCAGTGAGTAATTAATAAAAAAAAATAAGAGGTTGATCAAGCATCAAGATTTGTCGAACTCTCTGCCTTTGGCCAGAGAGAAACGCAAACGAGGCTGTGACGACGGTCAGAGTCTCGTCTAGGACGTAGACAATCCCGACCCCATGTATGCTGGATCGACAGGGGATTTTTGCCCGCGCCTACGGGTTTGGATCACCCCACATAAAAATCGGCCTTGTGCCACATCCTGCCACGTGGGGAGGTCGGATAAATACAGGCTTCATAAAGTATCAAGTAATTTCTCGGACGAATGAACGAAAAAAAAAACAAAAAAAAACTTCACTAAAATAAAGCAAGGAAAAGAAAGTTGTTTGACATTCATAAAAACTGTGATGCAGCGTTGAGAGCCTGAAGAATTCCCGATAAACTTGCGAGAAGCCAGCGACGAAGGGCAACGCAACAATTTTTCTTTAAAATATACACACTTCAGCTTAAGAGAATCAAGCCCAAATGGGCATAGAGAAAAATAAAGACTGACGTGTGTGACATGAAACAAGCCTAATACTGATATATATAGTAGCGTACGTGTGTGTGTGTGTTCAAACTCATATGGACATGCGTGCAAATACGAATTATGAATTCTTACATCTATTCTAATGTATGTATACGCATGCAATTTTATAAGATACTTTTGTTATCGCCAAACAAATGTCTTTTCTGTCAATGTCCATTATAATGTTTGTCGGCAAGAAACAGGTCAAATTCAACCTCAGGGCTTATGTTAGATAATACTCCAACCAGTGATCTTATTGTGATGAATTAAGACACTCTCTAAAGGAAGCTTGTAAATTATCAAAGGAAGATTTGGAAAGAAATCGGATTAATCTGATAATAATTTCAAATATAGTAACACATGAGCTGATTATTGAAAACCTATGATCAATATGATTTATTCCTTTTTACATCATCTGTTAAGAGTACAACAATTTATTAGGTTTTTAAAAACGGATGTTTTCAAAGTGTATAAATATGTACAGAATATGTAAAACAAAACGAGAAATAAAACGGTGAAGATGGGAAGATATTAGGAACGTTAAAGTGTTGGACTGAAAACGATAACAACAATAAATAAAACAATAAATTAACTAGTTATCAATCTTGAGAAGCGACTAAAGATTTTGGGTTGCTGGTCAAGGTCCGTCGAAAGTGTGCAGCGTCTCCTTCAGTCAAATGGTTGTGGCTTAAAAATTATTTATCGGACAGATCGTTATCCTTAAATGAAAAAAAAAAATCTAAACATTTACTAGCAGTGAACCTGATTTTATAATTGCGTTGCAACCTACCGTTATATGCGAGCGAAGTGGAAATGAGGCGCAGATGAGGTGGGGTGAACTGACTAATGTGTGTCTTTCCTGTCCATTCTCTGAGGCTCATACACATGGCACAGTGGATAAAGGCGTTAGATCCAGTGACAGGACCCAAAGAGTGTGAGTTCAATACCTGGTTAAGGTGATGAACTTGGAGACTAGAATTAACAGGAGATAATTGATAACTGACAGCCATTAAACATGATACGTGGAACTAGAACGGTCTACCCCAGTGAGCGAAATAAAGGGTTCAGTTCGACATTCCAACCACCTGAAGAAGGCCGGAGCGTACAACGGCCGAAACGTTGTGATAAATATGGCAACAAAGATGAGGACAATAGTCCGAATAATATAAATAGCGAAGCTCTCTTTGTCTCTCTGTGTGTGTTTTTTCTTGGGATTGTCAGTTTTATAGATAATAATTTTCATTTGTCTTGTCATCTTCGTCTACAAAAGTAATTTATCTTCATTGCGTGACTGTCTCTCTGTTCGAGCCTCTTTCTCTGTACTTACTTCATTGATAACCATCGGTCGAATCTAAATGTTCCGAATCCATTTTCAATTTATCTCGACCTCAGCTGACTCACATTGCTACAAGAACAAAATATATAAATATGTGCACAACGAGTAAAAAGAAGAAATATGTATACAATACCAGAGAATTAGCCGTAAAAATCATAGACAGATTGCATTTAGACCCACCAGTCATTTCTTTCAATTACAGAGGGAAGGCTGCTCAGACTTAATATAAATTGTCTCAAGCGCTCTCCAGTGGTAATCCGAAAGTGCTCTACTGGCTACTGTGACGATATTTTTTATAGTTTTCAATCCAACACTTTACGGTGAGTAATTTCTGTCCCGTCTTCTAACTCTTCCTTCCCTTAGTTTTATATATTATGGGGTATATTTACGACGTCGTATCAAAAAGTATCGGGTCTGGTGCTATAAAAAGAAAATTACAACACATATCAATTTGAAATTTAATATCCTTCGAAATAATAATCTTGCAAGCATTCCAGGAATTCCTTTTGATATATTCTGGTCTGTGATAGCGGAAGATCTATTGTATAATCGTCAGCGTTCTATGCCCGATCATGAAAACATGTTCATGTTCTCAGTTCAGATCCGAGCACATGTGAACTTACACAGGAACTTATTGGAAACAATACATATTAAGTCTTTACAGCCTTCCCTCTGTAAACAGGGGTGGTTTTTAGAAATTGAGAGATAGATAGATAGATAGATAGATAGATAGATAGATAGATAGATAGATAGATAGATAGATAACAGACTGAAGAGAAACAGGCAGCTCGACACATAGAGTGTACCAAAAGTCACGCGACAATTGGCAGAAAACATACACTTGTGAAATAGCAACCAGGGAAAATTTGCATGACATCATCCTCCTTAATTCGACCAATAAAATTTCTTAATATATTGTCACATAATTATAATCATCATTCTCTTGAATTTTGTAATCCTAGTGGGGGTCCGAATGCAGAAGCCATATTGAATCTCCTCCACAACGGTCTATCAACGTCTGCCATCTGCAATTCTGGTATAGTCATATTGGTACATTGTTTAACATTGTCCAACCAGTTATTTTTTTTTTTTTTTTTTTTTTGCGTTGGCGTCTTCTCCTGTGTCAGCCTTCAACGGTACCTTGCATAATGGTCTTACACAGGCCGTCATGCCTTATAACTTGTCCAAACTACACTATTTCTCCGTTTGACAGTGGCCAGAAGAGTTTCCTGGGGCCCATAAAACTTTCAATCCTTTTCCGCACAAACTCATTGGTTTTAAGTTCCCAATAAAAGATGTCAAGCAGCTTTCTCGTGCATTTTTCTCAAACGCTTGGATCCTTCTCTGTTTCTGCCAACAGTGTGAACGTTTTATATCCATATAAGAGAATGGAAACTTATTTGGGTAAATAAATGTAAAATTTACAAGGTTATCAATAATGCGACTTTAGGAACACCCGATAGATAGATAGATAGATAGATAGATAGATAGATAGATAGATAGATAGATAGATAGATAGATAGGGATTGAAGAGACTGAGATACATAACGAAGTGTCTGAGATAGATAGATAGATAGATAGATAGATAGATAGATAGATAGATAGATAGATAGATAGATAGATGGAATAAACTGGGGTAGATAGAGAGATAGATAACGAACTACGTGTGATAGATAGATAGATAGATAGATAGATAGATAGATATGAAGAGATTTAGATAGATAGATAGATAGATAGATAGATAGATAGATAGATAGATAGGGATTGAAGAGACTGAGATACATAACGAAGTGTCTGAGACAGATAGATAGATAGATAGATAGATGATAGATAGATAGATAGATAGATAGATGTGTGTATGTGTGTCTATTTGTATGTGTGTGCCTTTATAAATGTTCTCCTATCCTCCATCCCGTCCTTAAAAGTGCGTGAGCGAAAACCATTTCGCTTTTATTTTTTTCTTTTCACGCTAGTTATCCGAATGCTGAAGTTTTATTTGCCTCAATTGTGTTGTATTTAGATTAAATGTTACGAGTCTGAACACATTTTCTTCATTTATAGCCTCATATTTTAAAGATGTTCTTTTTATTTCCCACGCTGTTTAAGTTTAGTAAGAGCAGAATGAAGAAGTAAAATAAAAACAATGACGGGACAAACGTGAATCTCGTTCTGTCTCGCTAATATAGATTCCCAAATAGCCTCAGCTGTTTCACGTTCTAATAATTTTTTGTTTGATGCTAGCAGTCGCTGAATGACGGTCCGGTGACAAATGTCCCACCTTTGCTGGTGCAAGGGATAAGTTCCGAGGAATTTTATCCCCTTTACACCGTTCATGATAGCAGTCGCTGGATGATGGTCCTGTGACACATGCTCCACCTTTCCGGTCGAGGGATAAGTTCCGAGGAATTTTAAACCTTTTACGCCGTTTATGCTAACAGACGCAGGATGACGGACAGATATCACCTGCCCCACCATTGTGGACGAGGGATAAGTTCCAAGGAATTTTAACCCCTTTACAACGTTTCTGATAACATTCGCTGGATGACGGTCCGGTGACACTTCTTCCACCTTTGCTGGTGAGAGATAAGTTCCAAGGAACTTTATTCCATTTACGCCGTTTATGCTAGCAGTCGTTGGATGACGGTCCGGTGATACCTGTCCCACCTTGCGAGCGAGGTATATGTTCGGAAGAATTTTATCCTCTTTACGACGTTTATCCTAGGAGTCGCTGGATGACGATCCGGTGACACCTGTCCCATTCGCGGGCGAGGTATAAGTTCCGAGAAATTTTAACCCCTTTACACCGTCTCTGCTAGGAGTCGCTGGATGACGATCCTGTGACACCTGTCCCACCGTTCCGGTCGAGGGATAAGTTCCGATGAATTTTATCCTTTTTACAGCGTTTATGACAGCAGTCGCTGGATGACCGTCCGGTGACTCCTGTTGGGACAATATCCCCAAAGGTGAAGAAGAGATTCAAAGCAGTGTTTTTCTACTGATGAATACTGAGGATACAATGGGCCGAACACGTGAGCAACGATGAAGGTTTTGGAGAGAATGCAAAGAGGAAACTTATATTTAACATCAAGAAGATGCAGTTGAAATTTCTGGCACTGATAATGAGGAAGGTGGGCTTGGAAAATCTGATACTCACAATACCATATAGGGAAAGTGGAACAGTGAAAACAACACGTTATATACTTAACTGGGTGGATTAAACGGATGGCGGGGCAGGGTGTGGGTGAAGTAACTAAAAAACAAAACTTATTAAGAGCTACAATATACAAGAGGATGTGGAGGGCTTGCTCGACTACGTCTTGAATGGATATGGTGCATGAAAGAAGAAGAATGTAGATTTGGTTGAAATGCAATCCGTTTTTTATTGTGCTTTTTGATCAGCGTAACATATAAAAACGAAAGTCTTTTAAATTGTGTTACAGTGTAACCCGGATATAAGAGAGTTGTCGGGACCGGAGAAGAAGTCTCTTATATCCGGGTTTCTCTTATATCCGGGTTTAGTCTATTTTATATACATTAACGAAGGCTCTAATTTGGGACCAGAGAAAATCTCTCTTATATCCAGGTTTCTCTTATATCCGGGTTACACTGTATATATTTACGATTTTTCCGTTTCTCATACAAATTTCAATCAAGTTGATTCTATCAAAATCTGTCGTCAACTACTCTAAATAGAATGCTAATTTTGTTCCATCTGAAAAATTCTTTATAACAACGTGTTCAGGAGCATCACAATAAATTTGATTCATAATGTGAAATCTTATCGGTTAAATTATCTTAGAGTTCTTTAACAAACGAAAATCAAGATGACCACAGAAGATAACCTTGAAATACATCAAAACTAAGAGTTTGGGCTTTTGTATTTCTGTTAAAACACACCAGTATTTCCTCTCAAAATAGCAAATACCAACTTTACAAACTCGGAACATAAATTCTTTGTATTTTGTTTACATCCAATTTTCTCTTATGCATCTTTAAAAACATATTTTATAGAATTCATAAAATACATTTATGTATATCCATTTTTAATAACCTAGATCTTTTCATAGTGATGTCACCGTATCTTCTATGTCCCTTCATCGGGGCTAATGGCTGTTCACAATTTAATATCATTTGTAGCTATTAGTAAATTTTGCCTTTTTTTATTTCGCCTAATCCCTGACAACCATTATTAGATAATGCGCTGTTTTCCTGTCCTTGCTTTCAATTTGCCCAGTTAGTGTCATGTGAGAATATATTTGCCAGATGATATGTGTAAGATGAAATAAATCAAAGGAAACATGTGTAAGATGAAATTCGCAATCAAATTAATAACCTAGACACCTAAAACATATTACTATTGACTACGCCTGTCCTGACACATGCTGACCAGCTGTAACAGTGGATAGTTTGATATTGCCATGATAAAAAAAAGTCACTCTGTGAGTGATTTTAAGCATTTTTATCAATAGAAAACAAAGGCCAACAAAGTCCGGTAAAATGTAGATGAACTTGAAAATATCTACAGTCTCATAAAGCATTTAACATAAAGGGCTTAGAGAAAGAGCTGCAAGTATTTATTCAAGTACTTGGTTGGTGGATATCATTTTTTACGGGTTATCAACCCTTTGTAGGTTATTTAAAGTCAGAAAATATTTTTAGATTGTGAGATGTTCATTTTTGAAAATAATAATAGTTTAGTGATTCAAGTCTTACTAATTAATCCATAGCTGGGCAGAAGTAGTGAATTCATACATTCCCCAAGTGTATTTGGGCGTAAGTGAATATAACGGACCCGACTGGAATTGGAACACACATAGCCTGGTATTCCCAACATTACATAGCCTGGTATTCCCAAGCGGTCACCCATCCAGATAGTGACCAGGGTCGCTGGTACTTAACTCCTGTGATTGTACGGGAACTGGTGTTTCAACGTGATGTGGCCGTAAGCTCCACTTATAAGACTCAACTGTTGTAAATGATTTTTGGCATTTAAAAAAGATTCTGTAAACGAACAAGTACATAGAGCATTCGCATTTTTCTTCTTTTTTTTTCTTTTTTTTTTTTTTTTGCAAGGTTATCCAGTGATTTTATCAAAACCTATCACCACATCCTGCACACTTCTCTTCATCCTTTCCTCTATCACTTCTATTTGCTCTCGCTCCAACTCTCTGTAACCCCTTGCGTACTAGTAGCTTCCCGCCTAGCTTAGAGTGAAAAGCTTTAAAAAAATAATTGCCTGTGATGCATGTGCCTATTATGAGCTTCGTATATTAGTGCCTCAGCGTCTCTTTCTTGACGCACTGCTCTCTCTCTCTTTCTATCACTCTCTCTCTCTCTCTCCTTATCCGTCCCCTCTCTCTCTTTCCCTTCCTCTCTCTCTCTCCCCCTTTTCCCTCCTCTCTCTCCCTCTCCTCTCTTCCCCTCTCTCTCCCTCCCCTCTCTTTCCCTTTTTCTCTCTCTTCCTTCCCCTTCCCTTCCCCTCTCTCCCTCTCTCTTTCTTTCTTTCTCTCTCTCAAAAATAATATTAGTAATAATAATTGCCTAGTGCTACACAAAGCATGACACTCATGACTTCTGATTCTAATGTTGATTGGTTGATTTTCTTTTGCCGCATATCAATATTTCTATTGGCTATTTAATGCCGAAATCTAAACATTTTGAACCCTACTGTACGCGTTCATCTGCAGATATCTTGTACATCATTTTATACTTTCAGAGTAAACGTATGTTTTTTTTTTTTTTTTAGATATACAGTTTGTAAATTGTTATATACCATACGCATGAACACTAATGAGAATGTCCCAATCTTCATAAATACGTTGGACTAAACTTATAGTTTAAATTATAGTAAGTGGGGGTAATATGCTACCTAAGCTGGCAGCGTGAGCTGTCAGCGTGGCAAGCTCTTGTCGTGTCGAACTCTCTGCCTTTGAGCAGAGAGGAACCCGGAAGAGGATATTCTGAAGGGCAGAGTCTTGTCCGGGGAAGTAAACAGATACCCGAACCCTCGTATGCGGGGTCAACGGGCAATTTTTGCCCGACCCCACGGGTTCGGAATCCCCACATTAAATTTGGCCTTGTGCCACATCCTACCTCATGGGGAGACAGGTAAATATCGTAATATGCTGTCTAAGTAGTCAACCACTAGAAGTGGTTTACCTACTTCACGTTGCTGGCGAGTATTGTATTTTATTGATGTTATAAAGATGACCATTCCATTTCCAACCTCCATTTGGGTTATTCCTCATTCAGTAACCCTCACTAAGTTAAAATATAAATAATGAAATGTATTTTTGGCACTTTTTTTTATAAAAATGTATTTTTTATTAATGTATTGTTGGTCAATTTACTATAAAAATATATTGTTGGTCATTTTGATTTAAAAATGTATTGTTGGTAATTTTATTATAAAAATGTACTATTGATTTTTGTTAGGGGGTTTAGTATTTGCCCATAGCTGGGACCCTAACAGGTGCTACCACCCCGGGTTAGGTTGGACCTGGGAACAACAGCAGTTAAGAAGTGGTTCCAAGCTCCTAAAAATCTACACTGTTCCGTTCTGAGGCCTTGCTACCGGATGTAGTTTATCGTCATACCCAGGACAGGCTTCTGAACTAAAGTGAATAGGGTATTGACATATACATGTTTTGTTTATGGTTGCAGTAATACTCAGCACCACAGACATTATTGTCAGTTGCCTGAGATTGATAAGCTGGGCCTGTCCCCGACGTGGGACTGACGCATTGCTTATGAGCAGAAGGACATCATAGCCGGGTGTCGAAAGTTTGTTTTCTTTCTTTGTTTTTGTTTTTTTCTGTAGTTTAAAGGAGGAGGCAGACAAGACCACTTGAGAGACACATCTAACTCATTGGAAACTCCCTCAGTTGGAGATTATCTGACCAGACTGTGTTACATAACCTGAAGGTAATTTCTAACTGGGTCCCTACTGGAAAGTAATGCGCTGATTTTGTCAAAATCTGTCACCATATCGCACACATTTGGCTGTGGTGCATGTGTCTGGTATACAGCTATCAAACGACCTGTATGTAGGGTTTGTATATTTGTACCCTGGCGACACTTTTCTTTTGTTGTTGTTGTGATGCTCTCTAAATAAATAATAATAACTAAAAAGATCTGTGTAAAATTTCATGGCATCCCTATTTGAATTTTCGGGTGAATGTTAATTTTTAAATTAATCATTGGATAAGCTCATGGCCAGTTTCTACAAAAATAAAATACATGTGGAAAATCCCATATTAAATATTTGAAGGTAACAACTTTAAATAAATATTCCAATAGCAATTATATATATATATATATATATATATATATATATATATATATATATATATATATATATATATATATGAAGGCTAGTCGTTATTTTAAGAAGTAAGGGATACAAATAAAAAGATTTGAAATTGACAATTTTTTTTCATTTCAGTAAAGCAGGCGTTAGACATTTCTATTTTCCCTCCTTCCTTCCATTTTCATTTTTTCTTTCTTTCTTTCTTTCTTTCTTTCTTTCTTTCTTTCTTTCTTCCTTCTTTCCTTCCTTCCTTTCTTTCTTTCTTTCTTTCTTCCTTCTTTCCTTCCTTCCTTTCTTTCTTTCTTTCTTTCTTTCACTGAAACCAATTAGTGTCTCTGATATGTCTTTTCCATCTTTCCACGAGATCAAAATAGAGTAGTCCATTATTTATGAGGTATTGGCAGGGCATAATGCCCATGCTAACTAAGGGATGAATAATAATAATAATAATAATAATAATAATAATAACAACAATAATAGAAATTGGAGATGGAGATTAACAGGATGTGGGGAATGAAGACTGAGATTGTACCAATAGTAATCGGACTCAGGGCCTCGTGTGAAAATTTTATTAACAATGTCCCAGGTAACATCAACATACAAGTTGCCCAGAAGATCGCCCTACTAAGAACATCCCATATACTAAGAAAAGTGCCTAAGGACCATAATCTACAGGATACAAAAGAAGCAAACACAACATACGCAAATAATAATAATAATAATGATAATAATAATAATAATAATAATAATAATAATAATAATAATGGTTGCTAATGAATTAACTAATAACTGACTAATGAACTATGTTTCTGTTTCTCTCTTCAAGCGTTTGTTAATATTTGCGATAATGTTATTGATTCAATAAATCTGGAGTGTTACAAAAATTATTCAAATCTGATTTATTCGTTTGTGAAAGCTTTAAATTTATACTGGATTAAATGAAACTAAATCCGTCAGTTTGTCGGTCAGGGACAGGCCGATTGTCAGTCGTTTTGTACCAAATGCAAAGTACTTTTAACCCTTTGAATCCCTCGTTCTTGAACAATTTTAGACCTTCTACCTGAGCTCCTGAGTCAAAATTCGCAAATAATTGGTATGTAATGTTTCACAGTAGATATAGAAATAGTTATAAGTGTTTACCCACCGTTCAACCGGTGGCTGGGCATTAAGTCATTTTTCTCTACCACCGGTGAATCGGTGGCTGGGCATTACGCCATTTTTCTCTACCATCGGTAAAGCGGCGGCTGGGCATTACGTCATTTCCATGGATACCACTCTAAATGTTTAACCCTTTAAGCCCTGCGTTCCTGGACAATTTTAACCCTTCTGTATGAGCTCCTGAGTCAAAATTCGCAAATAATTGGTATGTAATGTTGGAACTGGAACAATCTACCCCGGTGGGGGGGGGGACGAAATAAAGGGTTCGGTTCGAAATTTCAATCATCTGAAGAAGGCCGGAGCGTAAAACAGCCGAAACGTTGTGAATATGGCAACGAAGATGAGGCTAACAGTTAGAATAATGTAAATAATGCAATAATTGTTGATTTACTTAAGGTAGAATAATACATTGTGACATGCCTCTAATTTTGTATTTACATACAATGTATTTATTTTCATTTTTTTTCTAGTTGAATTGTTTACCTATCAGGTCATCCCATAAATTCTGTCCGAATTTTGAATAAAGAAAACAAGTGACCAAATCTTACATTTAATTACAGATTCAATCAACAATGTATTTGTCCTGATTATCTATGACTTCCTTCCATCTATTAACAAGCTTACTAATTCCATTACTGTAAAATTCTTTTGGCGTTGATTCGAAGAACACACAAATGTCAGTTTTAACCTCTTCCTGTGTTACAAAAGCTGTTTCTTCCAAATGATTCTGTAAGCTACGAAACAAATGGTAGTCTGAAGGAGCAAGATCGGGAGAATAAGGTGGATGAGGAATTTTCTCCCAACCAAGTTCTTCGATCTTTTGTGATGTGATTCTTGTTGTGTCGGGTCGCGCATTGTCCTGATGTAACATCACCTCTTTTCGATTCACTAGAGCAGTTCAAACACTCTAATTACTGACAGTATATTTGAGCATTAATTGATGCATTAGGTGGTAAGAATTCAAGGTGGATTATTCCTTGGCGATCCCACCAGATTGAACGAAGAACCTTTTGCCCATGAAGTTCCCTTCTCGGCTGTGGCTGGGGGCCTTCCCCTTTACCAAGCCACTGTCTACGACGCTTAACATTTCGATAAAAGATCCATTTTTCGTCGGCAGTCACAAGTCTATCCAAAAAAGGTGAAACAAGTTGGCGAGAATGGAGAGAAGAGCAGATGTCAACACGGGATTTGAGGTTGTTTTCAGACAATTCATGAGGCACCCATTTTCCAAGTTTAGGAACTTTGCCAAGTTGTTGAAGATGACAATGAACAGTTGTATGGTTTGAACTGGGAACCACTGCCAATTCCTCAACTGATAAAGCAGGATTTTCTTCAAGGGCTGCTTCAAGAAGCTTTTCATCAAACTCAACTGGACGTCCGGTTCGATCTTCATCTTCAAGGGTGAAATCTCCACCTCTGAATTTTGCAAACCATCTTCTGCAAGTTCTTTCATTCACACATTCCTCTCCATAAACTGAGTGAATGTTTCTAGCCGCTTCGGCTGCTGAGTTTCCTTTCTTGAACTCATAAAGCATTATGTGCCTCAAATGATTCTTAGGTACTTCCATGTTAGCAGGGATTTAATCAAACAAAATTTAATTGTTCTCTGAAATAAAATTTGATCAGTTTAAATGCATCTAAACATAAAAATAATGTTCAGCTCCATTAGACATTATAAAATACTCTTTAAATTTCGTTCATTTTAACAAAAAGTTAAAATTCGGACAGAACTGCTATATTGTATATGATCCATTATTGTACATAATTAGGTTGCAATAAAATTTGTATTTTATATGAATACTACCATATGAAAATTGAGATGTACTAGAGTGGATGGGGGCCATATCACAGATTGGGGGGGTCACGAAACCTTTGCACGAGACCTTTGAACTAACCTTGAATATTGGTACTACTATATGGCAGATGTATTAGAGTTGGGGTCCTGTATCATAAATTCGCTAGGGAGGCATATCATAGATTCGGAGGTGTGTTCACAAGAGCCTTACACCGGCCCTGTCTATGTGAAAGTCTAGATCTAATAAGGCTATTTGAAAGTCTAGATCTAATAAGGCTATTTAAGAACATGACCCGAGTTTTTAAGGTTTTGGTAAAAACTTGTGATGTTTAAGAAAACTACCAATAGGGCAGCCTCCTAAGAAATATAACGAGGAAAGAGGGCTAGGAAAATTTAACACTCACAGGAAACATTCAAAGCAAAAGGAAAACAATGAGTAACCTACCTAACAAGTTTGTGTAAATAGCACAACAAATGGTAGGAAGGTTTTTAAAAAAATTTCTAAGAGCTACCGTATATACGCGTGTAGTTTTTCTTTATTATTTCACCCCAAGCAAGGCGGAAATTCCACTGCTACGCAGGGATTTACAGATAGTGAAGGTGAGAGAAAAGACTAGGTATAATGGTGGGGGCGAGGATAAAAGCTGAATGGGATTCACGAAGGTAGAAGATGGCACTTGATGCTCGCATTTAAATATTTGAAGATAGTAGTTATCAGAGAAGCAAAGAAACGGGAGGGAGTTCCACAGGTTGGAGTTGCGAGAAAAGAAACTCTTGGAGTAGAAGTGGCGCTTACATTTACCTAATTCAACAGTAAAAGGAGGGAACTTAGATGCCGACCTCTTGTATAGAGTGACCCCTGTATTTTCTGGCATGTATCTTAATTCCCCCAGAAAAAATTACCTGTGTATAGTGCAACCAGTCACCGAAAATGCGTGATTTTTAACTTCTTCAAAATACCTGTCTATAATGCTACCCCTTATTTTTTTAATTAAAAAAAAAATTATCATAAAAAAAACCGTACTATACTTGAGTATACACGTGACATAGGATGAACATTACTGAAGAGCCATGATCGTCTAAGTCCTGAAGGAATGCGATATGTAAATGAATATAAAGGAACAAAAAATATTATGGGATAGTTGGGATATTATAACATAATACCCCATAATATATTATATTATATTATTATGGCGAATTTCTTAGCGTAGTCGGAAATAAAAGCACCCAAGGGGGATCGAACTCACTATTCGGTCGCAATTGATCTAGCGACATTGATTTTCTAAGCGTTACTTAGATGTGACACCAGACAGAAAGAATGTAGCATCCAGTGACTAAATGATGGAGCGAGACAAGATTGCTAACCATTACACTACGTCGATATGCTCAAAATGATTTTCTAAGCTTAAATTAGGTTTGGCACAAGACCGTAAGTGTGGAGCACCCAATGAAGATCGAACTCTCTCATAATTGATGTAGAATAGACAAGTTCGCTAACCATTACACCACGCTAGAAGAGTCCTATATAACAGATGCGAAGGAATAGTTGAGATATTATGGGAAATATAATAGATATTATGGGATAGTTGAGATATTATGGGAAATATAATAGATATTATGGGATAGTTGTGATATTATGGGAAATATAACAAATATTATGGAAAATTTCTAAGCGCATCTTAGATGTCATTCATGGCCAGAAATATTGTGCACCCAATGAAGATCGAACTCGGTACTCAGTCGTAATTGATCTCGCGAGACAAGTTTGCACACCATTGAACCGCGTCGAAGTGCTCAAAATTATTTTCTAGGCGTAGCTTAGACACAGCACAAGGCCGAAAGTCTGGAGCGCTCAGTGAGGATTAAAATCACTATTCAATCGTAACTAATGTAGCTAGACAAGCTTGCCAACCACTACTCAAAATCGAAGCGCCCATATAGCCAATATTATGGAATAGTTGTGATATGGGAAATATAATAGTTATTATGGGATAGTTGTGATATTATGGGAAGTATGATAGATATTATGGGATAGATGTGATATTATGGGGAATATAACATATATTATGGGATAGTTGTGATATTATATGAAGTATAATAAATATTATATAATTTTTTTGTAGTTGCTGCAGGTTTTTAGGCAGGAGGGAGATTTCTCGGAATATTTTCTATTTCATTTTATTCGGTATTACCCTTTGACGCTAATATATTTTCTAATTTTTTTGTTCCTTTTTTTTCTTTCTTTACTTTTTTTTATTATGTTCATCGTAAATATCATCTTTATTATTATTTGTATTCTTGAGTCACTCTTTCTCATGTTACACAGTTGGTCCCCACTATTGACGCTGTCGTCATCGTTATTTGTTTGTTTTTCTTTTTCCCGCAGGATTTACGGGGCCCTTGCATAAGCGTTATCTAATGGCAAGCTCCCGAATTAATGACCAATACTTCCGCTACTATGGAGCGCCGTGATGTCCATCTCCCACGGCTCAATGTTCAAGGCCTTTCGGCCCCCACTGGGAGTATCTGTCATTCTTGTCCAAAATAAACTAAGTGTTATTGTGTTAGGGAGAAGGGCTAACACTCAAAAGTGATTGAACCGGGAGATGCAGTTTAAATTTGTCAATGGTGCATTTTTAGGTTAATTATGCAGGCCCCGCCCTTAAAAGAGGGGCTTCTTACAATTGGGCGGATCTAAGATAGGCAGATGGTACGGATAGATTTCGTTCTTATTAACAGGGGTAGGGGTGGCGTCAGTGCATTTCGAGTAAATAAAGGATTGCTACCAGAGCGAAAACAATGTTAAAACGGTGCGAGTCTGTGAGCTAGAAAAGGAAGGAGTCGAAATAAGAGTTGATATGGTTTCATCGAAGAAAAATGGCTGCGCATTTTTGTGTGTTTATACACATGCCAGTGTGTGTGTTTATGCGATTCTTTTAGTGTGCATATGTGTGTTCATGTTTGTGTATGTGTGTTCATGTTTGTGTGTGTGTGTGTGTTTGACTTGTATGTGAACGGTCAGTGTTCGCATCTGCGTGCATATATTTGTGATTGTCTCAGTGTGTGTATATGTGTGCGTGTGTTTGGCTTACGGTCACATCACGTTAAAACAACGGTTCCCGCACGATCATCGAAGTTAAGCAACGTCGAGCCTGATCAGTAGCTAGATCGGTGACCTCTTGAGAATACCAGGTGCTGGATGTGCTCGAGATTGTTAATCGGAGAGCCAAGTTCCAATTTCATTTTTATCACTAAATCGTTATTATTTCAAAAACATGTTACAATCTGAAAATATTTTCTGGCTTTAAATAACCTGCAAAGGGTTGATAAGTCTCAGAAAACGATTTAATATTAGTATATGTGCCTGTGTTTGACTTGTATGAAAATGATCTGTCCACATATTTGTCTGCTATATATTTGCATGTTTATTTTAGATCGAGCATTTCTTAAGTTTCTTTTTAATCATGTTCACCCCATGCAAGGTAATAAAGCCACTATGACATTGTGCGTGTGTGGAAGAATTAGGAAAGAGAAACATTACTAATGAGAGAGAACGATCAGAATGAGAGTAATCAGCAGGACAGTAGATAGCGATTGACATCGCATTTAAATTGTTGAAGATTAACGAGGCTGCAAAGCATGGCGCCGAGAAAGAGTTCCACAAAAGAGAAGTGTGAGAAAAGAAACTGTTATCGTAAAACTTACGATTGCGCTTAGCCAATAAAACTTTGAACTGATGAGACCGAGCCGCCAATCTAGTACTGCGTTTAAATTCATAAAGTCGAGCTACCATAGCAAAAAGTTCATCCGAATAATTACCATAAAAGTATTTAGAGAAAAGGCACAGGGAGGCAACCTTAAGTCGGTGTGAAAGTGGTTGCAACCGAGAGTCCAGATCAGGACCAGTAATATTGCTGATTCTTCTTCAGGGCTTATCATTTCATGCATGATGACTAACACGTTTAGAAATGTTTAAACTGCCAATTGTATACAGCCGTTTCCTCTGGTCAATGATTAAAAATGACTGAAAGCAAATAAAACCATAAGTCTTTGTGAGAATCATCTTTCTTTAAATTTTGTCAACTGGTACTACATTATCAAAACAAAGCACTTTATTAAATATCAGAAACTACATCATTACGACTGAAATATTCCGGCAAAGGTTTCTGTTTTCTTGCATTTGATGGTGAATTATGATTTGCATAAAATAAATGCTAGCAACCCCAAGAAACAATAATCTAGAATAGGTGAGCTGGAGCCTAGTTGTGACTCAATCAAGAATGTCATGCTCGATAAAATGACGAGTGGGTACCTAAATCTGATTTTTCGACCCACAGTAACATTCACTGGTCCATTGTTAAAAAAAACACATAAAAATGATGAATGCATACTTAATGTTATTCGCGGAGATGATTATCAGCGAGATCTTTGTTAGCTGTACGAATTAAGAGCTAGCAAGCATCATACCAATGCATCAGTGTATTACTACTGAAATATTCGGGTAAAGGATTCCTTGAAATTTGAATTTAGATTGTTTCCTTTATTTTATTTTTTTTTTTTTTTTTGCGCCTGTATTTATTTTTAGAGATCACATTATTATTAGTATTATTATTTGAATAAAAATAAAGTCCTACATTAAAGAAAGCCTATTTTCTCATCGTTTCAGAAGCCTGCGTTGCTTGACACTAAATATTTTGCAAAAAGATGCTCTCTGTCTGAGGCCGTAGAGCTTCATGGATGCTAGACCGCTGATTAAAAACGAAATCTGTATAAACGAAGAAGTTAATAATATTAATAATCGTTGGTTACGAATTTCTGATTATTCCCATCTGCTAGGGTGACAAAATAATCCCTGTTACAGATTTCTGCTCAGTCACATCTGTGTTTCGTTAATACCCACAGAGCCAGATTGTGTTTTATACCGCATCAATGCAGATTGATCTTTAGTTACAGTTTCCAGGGAAAAGCGCATATCTGGTTTGATCAATGGTCGAACAAAACCAATATGATCAAAAAAAGTTCATCAATGACTTCGTTTTAAATAACGCCGATGCGTTTAAACGTGTATTGCACGAGGAAAATTAAATTTTAAATTGGTTGAATTTTTATTCTATTGTATTTTAAGGAGACTGCCATTCGAATAAAGGATTTTTTTTGTATCAACTTAAAGAATCCCTGTTATAACGTAAAATTTTATCAATAAAAATAATAAATGAATAAAAGTGAAGAAATGAACTAAACCCGTTCAAAATTCAAGAAAAAAATGAGTATTTTTCACATTCTTTGATAACAATATATCATGTTCCTTACTTAAAGTTAAAGAATTCCTGTTCTAACGTAAAATTTTATGAATGAAAAACACCTTTTTGTCCCGCTGCCTCCTGTTACTATTTTCACGACAACTTCATCATTACAGCCCATCGTGCTAGGGGATCCATTGTTAAGGGAACCCATCCCTCTGCAGGTAAAACCACAGCGGATGCCTTCTAACTTAAAGGCTTGCTTTGGTCACGAACACACATAGCTGATTCCAGCTAAGAAACCCTCCGCCGCGACCGTTTACATCAGTCTAAGAAACCTCCCTTCCAGCGATGCCGTGTCCGTACTGCACTGGCTGCATCTATAACTATAAAGCCGATTGTCCTAGATAAACTTTGACCCTACAAGATGGTCCATTCACTTTTTGACAGGTCATGTTTATAACCCTAACTATCTAACCATTCTCTTCACCAGAAAAGCCTAGTGGGACAGTCGGTTGATAACCCGTCATTTTTGACACGTTTGATTTTTCGCAGAATCGTCTCCATAATCAGTTTTGCATATGGGTCACTTTTTTGAACACGCTTAAAATAAAAAGGCATAATATGCTGAACATATTAGATTATTTTCCTTCTATTTTTAATTTTAGAATTAAAAAATACACCAATTTTGATTGTATTAAAAAATATATACAACTGTTAAAACAGCTATCACAGTAAAATTAAAAGCAATCTTTTTGTAGTTAAAATTATGTACCTTCACCTTTTTCGATACCTAAGTTTTAAAATTAATTTTTAAAAATAAAAAAGAAGGATACTTGAAGCTTTCTTTTTAGCTTTAATTGAAAGCTAAATGATTAAATTTACTTTTTCCATTAAGCAAAATACTCTGATGTATTTCAAATAGAAATTATAGTGATTGTAACCGATATTTTGTTGTTGTTGTTGTTTTCAGTAAAATCATTTAAAATCGGCCATTTTGACACATTTGTAAACAAATATTAATTCTTGGCTTTAAAAATCTTCCAAAAATAAAATATTCTCTTGTGAAATTTTATTTGAGGAATAAATTTAATGTATACTTAATCTGATTTGAAACAAATATTATTTTACTTAATGTTGAAAATAACAGCAAAATGAATTTTTTAAAACAAACAGTAGCGGTTATTACGTGCTTGTCACCACTCGTAAATCACTTATAAGTGCTTCTGAAGGTGGTGTAATTTTTATTGTTGTTCTACGGAGACTTTATCTGTTAAAACATAATTTAAGAAAATGACGGGTGAAAAATGAAAACAATTCTTGTAAAAATTCATTAATCATCGAAACTTCTTCAAACTATAAAGTCTTTAATATATTTTATTCATAAAAGCAATTATAAGCTTATCTAATTAAATAATGTCATAGTTTTATTGCAGTTTTATTTTACGATTCAGAGCCTATTTTCGGGAATTGAGTAACTGTTTGAAAAAAAAATGGATGATTTACATTCTCCAAGGAGTCCTGCGTTTAACTAATAAAACAAATTTGAAGGATGGAATTTAAAATGTGGAGAGGGTAACAGATGTAAAAAAATATTTTTACCAAGATTTTCTAAAAATAATAATTTAAAAAATCAATTCATTCATTTGTGAATAATAAGCCATGAAATTTTTATTAAATCCCGTCAATTATTTGATTTTGCAAGAATTTGCAAATCAATGTGTATTTTACAGGAAAAAGAAGTCAGCTCCGTTACATCGCTGACGCATAAAAAAAAAATAACCAAAATTCAGAATTTGTTAGAGCGGAGTAAAAGATTTTTAAAAATAATAAAAAAATTACTTTGGTCTTCCCTTTGTTTTTATTAAGTTTGGGGTCTCTTTTCACCATGCTATGCTGTATTTTTAGCGAAAAAGTTGAGATACCTAATTAAAACTAAGTTCTCCTAATGCCATATAAACAAACAGAAAGACATTTTTTTTGGCTAAGCCAATAATAATATCTATTTCTGCGTCTACGTAGAGATGTTTATTTTGGTGTATTTTCATGATAAATGCTATCTTTAAGGAATTTATACTCGCGCATGCGTAATGCATTTGTTTTGCCTTCTCTTTGTTTCCTGTTTCGAGTCTAGTTTTCCAGCCAAACGCCAACTACCACAATCGTCGTGTTTGTTTAAATAAAAACAATCTTGGTTACGGATCTTTTTTTTCCCCCCTTTGTTTTATTGAAGAAGAAATGGATTGTGGCACGGACGAATGTGCAGCTTTCAGATGTGACGAATGAGGATGTAATTAAATGGGAATGGTATTTATTTTAGTTTATGTAATCGCACATGTGTGTGTGCGCGCGCGCTATGGAAAGAGTCGTGATGAAATACCTACGTTATCTGTTAATTGAGACAGAGAGAGAAAGAGAGAGAGAGTGAGAGAGAGAGAGAAAAGAACGGATGGGTAACGAACAGGGGATAAATGGTGGGGTTTAAAAGTTACAGAGAGAAAGAAAAATGGGGAAAAGACCGGAAGAAGAATGCGTGAAGCGGGGGGAGGACGGTGGAGGCGTTTGCATTTTAGTTATAAACTAGAGATTTGCTTGAGAAAGAAAAATCACTGATGTATTTGAATTTCTGACAGTATTTTTTACAGCTCAAAGGAACATGAGATATTGTTTTCGAAGAATGTGAAAAAAACATCCATTTTTTTTTCTAAAATTTTGAACGGGTTTAGTTCATTTCTTCACTTTTATTTATTTATTTATTATTATTTTTTTATTAATAAAATTTTACGTTATAACAGGAATTCTTTAAGTTGATACAAAAAATCCTTTATTCGAATGGCCGTCTCCTTAAAATACAATAGAATAAAAATTCAACCAATTTAAAATTTAATTTTCCTCGTGCCATACACGTTTAAACTCATCGGCGTTATTTGAAACGAAGTCATTGATCAACTTTTTTGATCATATTGGTTTTGTTCGACCATTGATCAAACCAGATATGCGCTTTTCCCTGGAAACTGTAACTAAAGATCAATCTGCATTGATGCGGTATAAAACACAATCTGGCTCTGTGGGTATTAAAGAAACATAGATGTGACTGAGCAGAAATCTGTAACAGGGATTATGTTGTCACCCTAGCAGATGGGAATAATCAGAAATTCGTAACCAACGATTATTAATATTATTTAATTATTAACTTCTTCGTTTATACAGATTTCGTTTTTAATTAGCGCTCTAGCATTATGGGTGTTCTCCACCAAGCTCTACGGCCTCAGACAGAGAGCATCTTTTTGCAAAATATTTAGTGTCAAGCAACGCAGGCTTCTGAAACGATGAAAAAATAGTTTGTTTTTTTGTTTTTTTTTTAATGTAGGATTTTATTTTTACTCAAATAATAATACTAATAATAATGTGATCTCTAGAAATAAATACAGACGAAAAAAAAAGTAAAGGAAACAATCTAAATTCGGATTTCAAGGAATTCTTTACCCGAATATTTCAGTAGTAATACACTGATGCATTGGTATGATGCTTGCTAGCTCTTAATTCGTACAGCTAACAAAGATCTCGCTGATAATCATCTCCACGAATAACTTTAAGTATGCATTCATCATTTTTATGTGTTTTTTTTTTAACAATGGACCAGTGAATGTTGCTGTGGGTCGAAAAATCAGATTTAGGTACCCACTCGTCATTTTATCGAGCATGACATTCTTGATTGAGTCACAACTAGGCTCCAGCTCACCTATTCTAGATTATTGTTTCTTGGGGTTGCTAGCATTTATTTTATACAAATCATAATTCACCATCAAATGCAAGAAAACAGAAACCTTTGCCGGAATATTTCAGTCGTAATAATGTAGTTTCTGATATTTAATAAAGTGCTTTGTTTTGATAATGTAGTACCAGTTGACAAAATTTAAAGAAAGATGATTCTCACAAAGACTTATGGTTTTATTTGCTTTCAGTCATTTTTAATCATTGACCACAGGAAGCGGCTGTATACAATTGGCAATTTAAACATTTCTAAACGTGTTAGTCATCATGTATGAAATGATAAGCCCTGAAGAAGAATCAGCAATATTACTGGTCCTGATCTGGACTCTCGGTTGCAACCACTTTCACACCGACTTAAGGTTGCATCCCTGTTAGTTTTCTCTAAATACTTTCTTGGTAATTATTCGGATGAACTTTTTGCTTTGGTAGCTCGACTTTATGAATTTAAACGCAGTACTAGATTGGCGGCACGGTCTCATCAGTTCAAAGTTTTATTGGCTAAGCGCAATCGTAAGTTTTACGATAACAGTTTCTTTTCTCACACTTCTCTTTTGTGGAACTCTTTCTCGGCGCCATGCTTTGCAGCCTCGTTAATCTTCAACAATTTAAATGCGATGTCAATCGCTATCTACTGTCCTGTTGATTACTCTTTTTGTTCGAAACTCATTGGTAATGTTTCTCCTTCTTAATTCTTCCAAACACGCACAATGTCATAGTTGTTGCGGGGCCGATGAGGATGTCGCCCCCCGCAAGCTTTACGAAGAAAGGTGTGAACAGACAATGAGGGGACAATGGCAGGGGTTTAGAATAACAAGCGTCGGATTTATTTGTCGATCTGGACAAATGTACGTACAGGAATTGTTGGGTGTAGTCCGATCGTGAAGTCAGGGAGTGCCAGTTGAAGGATCGTTGTTAGGGTTCTAGGCGGCAGATCTGAGGCAGGCAGATGGAACAGCGGTATTCGAGGTCCAGTCGATCCCCAGATGTTCGCCCTTTGGAAAGAAGCGCGCCGACGTTTTTGAAGAGAGAGGATCTGCATAGACAGTGCTGGGGTAGCCTGTTCGTCCTTAGAATGACAGTCGTGTAAGAACGCAGCTTGGTAGTCCTTAAAAGGACTATCGCATGTAAGACGGTTAGTTAGTCCTTAAAAGGACCATCGCATATAATGAGGCTAGGTAGTCCTGAAAAGGACTCTCACATATAACGTGGCCAGGTAGTCCTGAAAAGTAATATCGCATAACATGTGGCCAGGTAGTCCTGAAAAGTACTATCGCATATAACATGGCCAGGTAGTCCTTAAAAGGACTATCGCATATCATGTGGCTTAAGTAGTCCTTAAAAGGACTATCGCATAAAATGTTCGGCTGCTGAAACTGATTCGGACAGCTGCTGCTGCTCCTGAGGTCGGTCCGGCCAGCTGCTGCTGCTGCTGCTGAGGTTGGCTGCTTCGTGCGGTCAGCGACGAGGGTCGGCCAGGTGAAGGTGAGAGGAGGAGCATGTCGCTTTACCCCGGGGCCAAGTCGGCCAAGTTGGCCGAGTTATTTGGTGGAAGAAATCGGCTGTGTTTATGTCGGCTGCGGTTAGCATCGTTGCCGGTTGGCTATGTCTTTTGGTTGATGACTAAAAATTACCTTCAGCATTTTAACTGTAGACATGGGTTTCATTTGGACACCATGTGTATATAAAGTAGTTTCTGGTCATTATTTTTAGTTAGGAGTTTTGCTTTTTGTGTATCGTTCTCTGAAAAACGCTGAGTCACCGGAAATTAACGGCATTCATTCTGTTTTCCGCGGTGACGCTTTCAGACGTTTGAGTAGCCGGCAGTAACTTCCGGCCGGGTGCGATATAGTGGCTTTATTGCCTTGCATGGGGTGAACTCCATTAAAAAGAAATTTAAGAAAGGCTCGATCTAAAATAAACACGCAAATATATAACATTCAAATATGTGGACAGATCATTTTTATACAAGTCAAATAAGAAAACCTCCCTGTACTTTTTGTCTAAATACTTTCATGGTAATTGTTCGGATGCATTCTTTATACCGTGTTTATGTCGGCTGCGGTTAGCATCGTTGCCGGTTGGCTATGTCTTTTGGTTGATGACTAAAAATTACCTTCCGCATTTTAACTGTAGACATGGGTTTCATTTGGACACCATGTGTATATAAAGTAGTTTCTGGTCATTATTTTTAGTTAGGAGTTTTGCTTTTTGTGTATCGTTCTCTGAAAAACGCTGAGTCACCGGAAATTAACGGCATTCGTTCTGTTTTCCGCGGTGACGCTTTCAGACGTTTGAGTAGCCGGCAGTAACTTCCGGCCGGGTGCGATATAGTGGCTTTATTGCCTTGCATGGGGTGAACTCCATTAAAAAGAAATTTAAGAAAGGCTCGATCTAAAATAAACACGCAAATATATAACATTCAAATATGTGGACAGATCATTTTTATACAAGTCAAATAAGAAAACCTCCCTGTACTTTTTGTCTAAATACTTTCATGGTAATTGTTCGGATGCATTCTTTATACCGTATCAATGCCGATTAGACTTTAATTACAGTTTCTAGGGGAGGGCGCATATCTGGTTTGTTCAATGGGGGAACAAAAGCAATATGATCATAAAAGTTGATACAAGAATACAAATACAATACAAGAAGACAGTAAGTATGGTTACAGCAAGAGAAAAAAAATCTCGAGGTGTGGACTACGATATCTTGTTAAGGACACATCTGCAGGATGTTACAGAAATCATTTTGACAATTATCATCTTGACAAAGTTCAGCTGAATAGAGCGAATCTCCCAACAACCAGGTCAACAGACCCTGAAAAATCTATGTGAAGCTGACTAAAAACAAGGCCAACAGACCCTGGGTTCTTGGTGAATTACTTTTTTAGACCAAAACTGACAGGAGATAGAAGTCTTCTTCCCCAGTGTACTAGGCAGCCTAAGCCAAAGGAGCATTCACCCGCCACGCGAAAAGAAGTGACACATTGGTTAGATCGTTTGCCACCTTTCCTTGCCTTAGTTTTTCTCGCTCACCTACAACCGGCCCTTACGAGAAGGTTGCAACTGAATAAAATTTCATCTCATTTGGGGAGTGGGTGAAACGGTTCCACCCTACCTCCAAAAGAATTATCTTGTTCGACTATGTTATAAAATAAAATAAGACATATCTCAGCTGATTTGCAGGCAAATAAACTAACATACTCAAGAGCGAGAGCCGGATGTGAACTGGACAAGGCACCGTCACAAAATGACCATTATCGTCATTTGCGCATAGGCCCGACGGACGAGTTCCGGTCGAAAAATAAAATAATATTTTAAAGTGTTTCTATTTTTCGACCAATAAAAATGCTTCCCTCCTAATTATACTCGCGTCGTTTTTCGAGCCTGTTAAGCCATAAAAAACGCCATAAAAGGGGTCACACAGGGAAGTACTGGCAGTCAACAGAAGGCCAGGGAAGAGACCTGTCACGGTCAGTCAGCAGCAGTCAGCAGGAGGAGCACCACGCCAACCAATGAGAACTACTATGAGTGATCAACCCAGATCGGCAGCCGGCTTATGAACTATACCACAAGGTAGCTGTCCCAAAACCACACGTTCCTATTGAAATAAATCACGTAAATCTATTTCTGCTGTTGTCGTATTTCTTTCTTGCAACCATACGCTTGTCTATAACAACTAAAACAAGGTGAACTCTGGGAACGAACCTGGCCTCTCGTCTGAGCTGAAAAGCTACACACCCAGGCAAATGTTATATATATATATATATATATATATATATATATATATATATATATATATACCGGGTGTAACAGCAAAATTCACCAAATCATATACCAGCATAATTATCCATCTTACGAAATTCAAGGTTTTCAGATAAGAGGTTTAGCGATCGCAACACCATGTTTTGTAAGAATCATTGAAAAACCCTTTGAGTTATTCAGCTAAAAAGAGAGCAGGTTAAAACTGTTTTGTGTCAACTTCCTCTCTGAGCAATGGTGGGAGGAAAAAGATTATTCAGACTTTCAGTAATCGTACCAACATTTATAATCTGGCTTCTATTCAAAGTCCATTCAAGAAACATGAAGACAATGGTGAATATTAGAATTAATTATTTATAATTTATATCATTAAATTTCTTATGTGCAAAAGGTGATGAATTAAAAACATTATTTAAATTGATATTTAAATTGAAAAGTAAACAAGATATCAACGGGGATAACTCACTTTTTGCATAAAATACCATAGATATACCAATTAAATTATATATGTTCACATATATTATAAATAATTAATTCTAATATTTTAGGCAACAATAATTAAATAAACAAGATTTAACACAAAATTTTGAATCATTAACATCATGCAAACTCCATAATGGTCAGAATATGCTCTGCAGCTGAAAATTGCAAGAACTGCATGAAAGTCTAGGTCGTGTAAAGACGTTGGATATTATATATATTGATTAAATATATTTATAGCTCTGTCACATAACAGTGAACACTGAGGAAGAAATATATGTATACATATGCGCAAGACTTTGAAGTCTGATGATCTGAAGTCCTTTAAAAGGGCTGTGGTGAAATAATTTATTACATGGAATCTTAAAGTGGTCTGTTTTTATTTAATATATATATATATATATATATATATATACGAACTGCTTTGTCTGTTTTTTTACCTGTGAGGAAATAGTTAACTCAAAATTGCCAGATAGATTACGTGTTGATTTCCTCAATATCACTTGCTTTCAAACGGTCCTGTAAGTATCAAAATTTCCAACCAACTTTCGTCATCATGCGCTCAAGTAATTTCAACAATCTCATCCTGATGCAAGAGTTATTTTTGATTCAATTATATTCAGAACTGCATCGATGCTCAAATATTCAGACAAGCGTATTCCCAGCATATTTGTGTAGAACATGAGATCCATTAGTTCAAGACACTACAATATCAGGCAGGAGATTGATCAGAATCCACTGCCATATAACTGAAATGGTATAACGTTAATTTCAGTAGTGTTTATTTCTTTTGACAAAATCTTTAAGTCTCTGATTATATTTCTTAGATGAAGTATTTTTACTATTTACACTATTTAAATTGTTTGGACTGTTGTCCTCATCTTTATTGTCATATTCACAGTCTACATTTCTAAGATGAGGCATTGTAACTATTTACACTATATACATTGTTTGGACTATTGTCCTCATCTTTATTGTCATATTCACAGTCTATATTTCTAAGATAAGGTATTGTAACTATTTACACTATTTACATTGTTTGGACTGTTGTCCTCATCTTTATTGTCATATTCACAGTCTACATTTCTAAGATGAGGCATTGTAACTATTTACACTATTTACATTGTTTGGACTATTGTCCTCATCTTTATTGTCATATTCACAGTCTATATTTCTAAGATAAGGTATTGTAACTATTTACACTATTTACATTGTTTGGACTGTTGTTCTCATCTTTATTGTCATATTCACAGTCTACATTTCTGAGATGAGGCATTGTAACTATTTACACTATTTACATTGTTTGGACTATTGTCCTCATCTTTATTGTCATATTCACAGTCTACATTTCTGAGATGAGGTATTGTAACTATTTACACTATTTACATTGTTTGGACTGTTGTCCTCATCTTTATTGTCATATTCACAGTCTATATTTCTAAGATAAGGTATTGTAACTATTTACACTATTTACATTGTTTGGACTGTTGTCCTCATCTTTATTGTCATATTCACAGTCTATATTTCTGAGATGAGGCATTGTAACTATTTACACTATTTACATTGTTTGGACTATTGTCCTCATCTTTATTGTCATATTCACAGTCTATATTTCTGAGATGAGGTATTGTAACTATTTACACTATTTACATTGTTTGGACTGTTGTCCTCATCTTTATTGTCATATTCACAGTCTATATTTCTAAGATAAGGTATTGTAACTATTTACACTATTTACATTGTTTGGACTGTTGTCCTCATCTTTATTGTCATATTCACAGTCTATATTTCTGAGATGAGGTATTGTAACTATTTACACTATTTACATTGTTTGGACTGTTGTCCTCATCTTTATTGTCATATTCACAGTCTATATTTCTAAGATAAGGTATTGTAACTATTTACACTATTTACATTGTTTGGACTGTTGTTCTCATCTTTATTGTCATATTCACAGTCTACATTTCTGAGATGAGGTATTGTAACTATTTACACTATTTACATTGTTTGGACTGTTGTCCTCATCTTTATTGTCATATTCACAGTCTACATTTCTGAGATGAGGTATTGTAACTATTTACACTATTTACATTGTTTGGACTGTGGACCTCATCTTTATTGTCATATTCACAGTCTATATTTCTAAGATGAGGTATTGTAACTATTTACACTATTTACATTGTTTGTGCTGTTGTCCTCATCTTTATTGTCATATTCACAGTCTATATTTCTGAGATGAGGTATTGTAACTATTTACACTATTTACATTGTTTGGACTGTTGTCCTCATCTTTATTGTCATATTCACAGTCTATATTTCTGAGATGAGGTATTGTAACTATTTACACTATTTACATTGTTTGGACTGTTGTCCTCATCTTTATTGTCATATTCACAGTCTATATTTCTAAGATAAGGTATTGTAACTATTTACACTATTTTACATTGTTTGGACTGTTGTCCTCATCTTTATTGTCATATTCACAGTCTATATTTCTGAGATGAGGCATTGTAACTATTTACACTATTTACATTGTTTGGACTATTGTCCTCATCTTTATTGTCATATTCACAGTCTATATTTCTAAGATGAGGCATTGTAACTATTTTACACTATTTACATTGTTTGGACTGTTGTCCTCATCTTTATTGTCATATTCACAGTCTATATTTCTAAGATGAGGTATTGTAACTATTTACACTATTTACATTGTTTGGACTGTTGTCCTCATCTTTTATTGTCATATTCACAGTCTATATTTCTGAGATGAGGTATTGTAACTATTTACACTATTTACATTGTTTGGACTGTTGTCCTCATCTTTTTATTGTCATATTCACAGTCTATATTTCTAAGATAAGGTATTGTAACTATTTACACTATTTACATTGTTTGGACTGTTGTCCTCATCTTTATTGTCATATTCACAGTCTATATTTCTGAGATGAGGCATTGTAACTATTTACACTATTTACATTGTTTGGACTATTGTCCTCATCTTTATTGTCATATTCACAGTCTATATTTCTGAGATGAGGTATTGTAACTATTTACACTATTTACATTGTTTGGACTGTTGTCCTCATCTTTATTGTCATATTCACAGTCTATATTTCTAAGATAAGGTATTGTAACTATTTTACACTATTTACATTGTTTGGACTGTTGTCCTCATCTTTATTGTCATATTCACAGTCTATATTTCTGAGATGAGGTATTGTAACTATTTACACTATTTACATTGTTTGGACTGTTGTCCTCATCTTTATTGTCATATTCACAGTCTATATTTCTGAGATGAGGTATTGTAACTATTTACACTATTTACATTGTTTGTGCTGTTGTCCTCATCTTTATTGTCATATTCACAGTCTACATTTCTGAGATGAGGTATTGTAACTATTTACACTATTTACATTGTTTGGACTGTTTGTCCTCATCTTTATTGTCATATTCACAGTCTACATTTCTGAGATGAGGTATTGTAACTATTTTACACTATTTACATTGTTTGGACTGTGGACCTCATCTTTATTGTCATATTCACAGTCTATATTTCTGAGATGAGGTATTGTAACTATTTTACACTATTTACATTGTTTGTGCTGTTGTCCTCATCTTTATTGTCATATTCACAGTCTATATTTCTGAGATGAGGTATTGTAACTATTTACACTATTTACATTGTTTGGACTGTTGTCCTCATCTTTATTGTCATATTCACAGTCTACATTTCTGAGATGAGGTATTGTAACTATTTACACTATTTACATTGTTTGGACTGTGGACCTCATCTTTATTGTCATATTCACAGTCTATATTTCTGAGATGAGGTATTGTAACTATTTACACTATTTACATTGTTTGGACTGTTGTCCTCATCTTTATTGTCATATTCACAGTCTATATTTCTGAGATGAGGTATTGTAACTATCTACACTATTTACATTGTTTGGACTGTGGACCTCATCTTTATTGTCATATTCACAGTCTATATTTCTAAGATGAGGTATTGTAACTATTTACACTATTTACATTGTTTGGACTGTTGTCCTCATCTTTATTGTCATATTCACAGTCTATATTTCTGAGATGAGGTATTGTAACTATTTACACTATTTACATTGTTTGGACTGTGGACCTCATCTTTATTGTCATATTCACAGTCTATATTTCTGAGATGAGGTATTGTAACTATTTACACTATTTACATTGTTTGGACTGTTGTCCTCATCTTTATTGTCATATTCACAGTCTATATTTCTGAGATGAGGTATTGTAACTATTTACACTATTTATATTGTTTGGACTGTTGTCCTCATCTTTATTGTCATATTCACAGTCTATATTTCTGAGATGAGGTATTGTAACTAATTACACTATTTACATTGTTTGGACTGTGGACCTCATCTTTATTGTCATATTCACAGTCTATATTTCTGAGATGAGGTATTGTAACTATTTACACTATTTACATTGTTTGGACTGTTTGTCCTCATCTTTATTGTCATATTCACAGTCTATATTTCTGAGATGAGGTATTGTAACCATTTACACTATTTACATTGTTTGGACTGTTGTCCTCATCTTTATTATCATATTCACAGTCTATATTTCTGAGATGAGGTATTGTAACTATTTACACTATTTACATTGTTTGGACTGTTGTCCTCATCTTTATTGTCATATTCACAGTCTATATTTCTAAGATGAGGTATTGTAACCATTTACACTATTTACATTGTTTGGACTGTTGTCCTCATCTTTATTGTCATATTCACAGTCTATATTTCTAAGATGAGGTATTGTAAATTTTTACACTATTTACATTGTTTGGACTGTTGTCCTCATCTTTATTGTCATATTCACAGTCTATATTTCTGAGATGAGGTATTGTAACTATTTACACTATTTACATTGTTTGGACTGTGGACCTCATCTTTATTGTCATATTCACAGTCTATATTTCTAAGATGAGGTATTGTAACCATTTACACTATTTACATTGTTTGGACTGTTGTCCTCATCTTTATTGTCATATTCACAGTCTATATTTCTGTGATGAGGTATTGTAACTATTTACACTATTTACATTGTTTGGACTGTGGACCTCATCTTTATTGTCATATTCACAGTCTATATTTCTAAGATGAGGTATTGTAACTATTTACACTATTTACATTGTTTGGACTGTTGTCCTCATCTTTATTGTCATATTCACAGTCTATATTTCTGAGATGAGGTATTGTAACTATTTACACTATTTACATTGTTTGGACTGTGGACCTCATCTTTATTGTCATATTCACAGTCTATATTTCTAAGATGAGGTATTGTAACTATTTACACTATTTACATTGTTTGGACTGTTGTCCTCATCTTTATTGTCATATTCACAGTCTATATTTCTGAGATGAGGTATTGTAACTATTTACATTATTTACATTGTTTGGACTGTGGACCTCATCTTTATTGTCATATTCACAGTCTATATTTCTAAGATGAGGTATTGTAACTATTTACACTATTTACATTGTTTGGACTGTTGTCCTCACCTTTATTGTCATATTCACAGTCTATATTTCTGAGATGAGGCATTGTAACTATTTACACTATTTACATTGTTTGGACTGTGGACCTCATCTTTATTGTCATATTCACAGTCTATATTTCTAAGATGAGGTATTTTAACCATTTACACTATTTACATTGTTTGGACTGTTGCCCTCATCTTTATTGTCATATTCACAGTCTATATTTCTAAGATGAGGTATTGTAACCATTTACACTATTTACATTGTTTGGACTGTTGTCCTCATCTTTATTGTCATATTCACAGTCTATATTTCTAAGATGAGGTATTGTAACTATTTACACTATTTACATTGTTTGGACTGTTGTCCTCATCTTTTATTGTCATATTCACAGTCTATATTTCTGAGATGAGGTATTGTAACTATTTACACTATTTACATTGTTTGGACTGTGGACCTCATCTTTATTGTCATATTCACAGTCTATATTTCTAAGATGAGGTATTGTAACTATTTACACTATTTACATTGTTTGGACTGTTGTCCTCATCTTTATTGTCATATTCACAGTCTATATTTCTGAGATGAGGTATTGTAACTATTTACACTATTTACATTGTTTGGACTGTGGACCTCATCTTTATTGTCATATTCACAGTCTATATTTCTAAGATGAGGTATTGTAACTATTTACACTATTTACATTGTTTGGACTGTTGTCCTCATCTTTATTGTCATATTCACAGTCTATATTTCTGAGATGAGGTATTGTAACTATTTACACTATTTACATTGTTTGGACTGTTGTCCTCATCTTTATTGTCATATTCACAGTCTATATTTCTAAGATGAGGTATTGTAACTATTTACACTATTTACATTGTTTGGACTGTTGTCCTCATCTTTATTGTCATATTCACAGTCTATATTTCTGAGATGAGGTATTGTAACTATTTACACTATTTACATTGTTTGGACTGTGGACCTCATCTTTATTGTCATATTCACAGTCTATATTTCTAAGATGAGGTATTGTAACTATTTACACTATTTATTAATTGTTTGGACTGTTGTCCTCATCTTTATTGTCATATTCACAGTCTATATTTCTGAGATGAGGTATTGTAACTATTTACACTATTTACATTGTTTGGACTGTGGACCTCATCTTTATTGTCATATTCACAGTCTATATTTCTAAGATGAGGTATTGTAACTATTTACACTATTTACATTGTTTGGACTGTTGTCCTCATCTTTATTGTCATATTCACAGTCTATATTTCTGAGATGAGGTATTGTAACTATTTACACTATTTACATTGTTTGGACTGTGGACCTCATCTTTATTGTCATATTCACAGTCTATATTTCTAAGATGAGGTATTGTAACTATTTACACTATTTACATTGTTTTGGACTGTTGTCCTCATCTTTATTGTCATATTCACAGTCTATATTTCTGAGATGAGGTATTGTAACTATTTACACTATTTACATTGTTTGGACTGTGGACCTCATCTTTTATTGTCATATTCACAGTCTATATTTCTAAGATGAGGTATTGTAACTATTTACACTATTTACATTGTTTGGACTGTTGTCCTCATCTTTATTGTCATATTCACAGTCTATATTTCTGAGATGAGGTATTGTAACTATTTACACTATTTACATTGTTTGGACTGTGGACCTCATCTTTATTGTCATATTCACAGTCTATATTTCTAAGATGAGGTATTGTAACTATTTACACTATTTACATTGTTTGGACTGTTGTCCTCATCTTTATTGTCATATTCACAGTCTATATTTCTGAGATGAGGTATTGTAACTATTTACACTATTTACATTGTTTGGACTGTGGACCTCATCTTTATTGTCATATTCACAGTCTATATTTCTAAGATGAGGTATTGTAACTATTTACACTATTTACATTGTTTGGACTGTTGTCCTCATCTTTATTGTCATATTCACAGTCTATATTTCTGAGATGAGGTATTGTAACTATTTACACTATTTACATTGTTTGGACTGTTGTCCTCATCTTTTATTGTCATATTCACAGTCTATATTTCTGAGATGAGGTATTGTAACTATTTACACTATTTACATTGTTTGGACTGTTGTCCTCATCTTTATTGTCATATTCACAGTCTATATTTCTGAGATGAGGTATTGTAACTATTTACACTATTTACATTGTTTGGACTGTTGACCTCATCTTTATTGTCATATTCACAGTCTATATTTCTAAGATGAGGTATTGTAACTATTTACACTATTTACATTGTTTGGACTGTTGTCCTCATCTTTATTGTCATATTCACAGTCTATATTTCTGAGATGAGGTATTGTAACTATTTTTACACTATTTACATTGTTTGGACTGTTGTCCTCATCTTTATTGTCATATTCACAGTCTATATTTCTGAGATGAGGTATTGTAACTATTTACACTATTTACATTGTTTGGACTGTTGTCCTCATCTTTATTGTCATATTCACAGTCTATATTTCTGAGATGAGGTATTGTAACTATTTACACTATTTACATTGTTTGGACTGTTGTCCTCATCTTTATTGTCATATTCACAGTCTATATTTCTGAGATGAGGTATTGTAACTATTTACACTATTTACATTGTTTGGACTGTTGTCCTCATCTTTATTGTCATATTCACAGTCTATATTTCTGAGATGAGGTATTGTAACTATTTACACTATTTACATTGTTTGGACTGTTTTTTATCCTATTCATCTTTATTGTCATATTGTACATCTCTATATTTCATTGATGAGTTATTGTAACTATACATATTTACATTGTTTGACTGTTGTCCTCATCTTTATTGTTTGATATTCCTCATCTATATTTCTTTGAGATGAGGTATTGTAACTATTTACACTATTTACATTGTTTGGACTGTTGTCCTCATCTTTATTGTCATATTCACAGTCTATATTTCTGAGATGAGGTATTGTAACTATTTACACTATTTACATTGTTTGGACTGTTGTCCTCATCTTTATTGTCATATTCACAGTCTATATTTCTGAGATGAGGTATTGTAACTATTTACACTATTTACATTGTTTGGACTGTTGTCCTCATCTTTATTGTCATATTCACAGTCTATATTTCTGAGATGAGGTATTGTAACTATTTACACTATTTACATTGTTTGGACTGTTGTCCTCATCTTTATTGTCATATTCACAGTCTATATTTCTGAGATGAGGTATTGTAACTATTTACACTATTTACATTGTTTGGACTGTTTGACCTCATCTTTATTGCCATATTCACAGTCTATATTCCTAAGATGAGGTATTGTAACTATTTACACTATTTACATTGTTTGGACTGTTGTCCTCATCTTTATTGTCATATTCACAGTCTATATTTCTGAGATGAGGTATTGTAACTATTTACACTATTTACATTGTTTGGACTGTTGTCCTCATCTTTATTGTCATATTCACAGTCTATATTTCTGAGATGAAATATTGTAACTATTTACACTATTTACATTGTTTGGACTGTTGTCCTCATCTTTATTGTCATATTCATTGTTTGAGTCTATATTTTCTGAGATGAGGTATTGTAACTATTTACACTATTTACATTGTTTGGACTGTTGTCCTCATCTTTATTGTCATATTCACAGTCTATATTTCTGAGATGAGGTATTGTAACCATTTACACTATTTACATTGTTTGGACTGTTGTCCTCATCTTTATTGTCATATTCACAGTCTATATTTCTGAGATGAGGTATTGTAACTATTTACACTATTTACATTGTTTGGACTGTTGTCCTCATCTTTATTGTCATATTCACAGTCTATATTTCTGTGATGAGGTATTGTAACTATTTACATCTTTTTTACATTGTTTGGACTGTTTGTCCTCATCTTTATTGTCATATTCACAGTCTATATTTCTGAGATGAGGTATTGTAACTATTTACACTATTTACATTGTTTGGACTGTTGTCCTCATCTTTATTGTCATATTCACAGTCTATATTTCTGTGATGAGGTATTGTAACTATTTACACTATTTACATTGTTTGGACTGTTGTCCTCATCTTTATTGTCATATTCACAGTCTATATTTCTAAGATGAGGTATTGTAACTATTTACACTATTTACATTGTTTGGACTGTTGTCCTCATCTTTATTGTCATATTCACAGTCTATATTTCTGAGATGAGGTATTGTAACTATTTACACTATTTACATTGTTTGGACTGTTGTCCTCATCTTTATTGTCATATTCACAGTCTATATTTCTGAGATGAGGTATTGTAACTATTTTTACACTATTTACATTGTTTGGACTGTTGTCCTCATCTTTATTGTCATATTCACAGTCTATATTTCTGAGATGAGGTATTGTAACTATTTACACTATTTACATTGTTTGGACTGTTGTCCTCATCTTTATTGTCATATTCACAGTCTATATTTCTGAGATGAGGTATTGTAACTATTTACACTATTTACATTGTTTGGACTGTTGTCCTCATCTTTATTGTCATATTCACAGTCTATATTTCTGAGATGAGGTATTGTAACTATTTACACTATTTACATTGTTTGGACTGTTGTCCTCATCTTTATTGTCATATTCACAGTCTATATTTCTGAGATGAGGTATTGTAACTATTTACACTATTTACATTGTTTGGACTGTTGTCCTCATCTTTATTGTCATATTCAGTCTATATTTCTGAGATGAGGTATTGTAACTATTTACACTATTTACATTGTTTGGACTGTTGTCCTCATCTTTATTGTCATATTCACAGTCTATATTTCTAAGATGAGGTATTGTAACTATTTACACTATTTACATTGTTTGGACTGTTGTCCTCATCTTTATTGTCATATTCACAGTCTATATTTCTAAGATGAGGTATTGTAACTATTTACACTATTTACATTGTTTTGGACTGTTGTCCTCATCTTTATTGTCATATTCACAGTCTATATTTCTGAGATGAGGTATTGTAACTATTTACACTATTTACATTGTTTGGACTGTTGTCCTCATCTTTATTGTCATATTCACAGTCTATATTTCTGAGATGGGGTATTGTAACTATTTACACTATTTACATTGTTTGGACTGTTGTCCTCATCTTTATTGTCATATTCACAGTCTATATTTCTGAGATGAGGTATTGTAACTATTTACACTATTTACATTGTTTTGACTGTTGTCCTCATCTTTATTGTCATATTCACAGTCTCTATTTCTGATATGAGGTATTGTAACTATTTACACTATTTACATTGTTTGGACTGTTGTCCTCATCTTTATTGTCATATTCACAGTCTATATTTCTGAGATGAGGTATTGTAACTATTTACACTATTTACATTGTTCGGACTGTTGTCCTCATCTTTATTGTCATATTCACAGTCTCTATTTCTAAGATGAGGTATTGTAACTATTTACACTATTTACATTGTTTGGACTGTTGTCCTCATCTTTATTGTCATATTCACAGTCTCTATTTCTAAGATGAGGTATTGTAACTATTTACACTATTTACATTGTTTGGACTGTTGTCCTCATTTTTATTGTCATATTCACAGTCTATATTTCTAAGATGAGGTATTGTAACTATTTACACTATTTACATTGTTCGGACTGTTGTCCTCATCTTTATTGTCATATTCACAGTCTCTATTTCTAAGATGAGGTATTGTAACTATTTACACTATTTACATTGTTTGGACTGTTGTCCTCATCTTTATTGTCATATTCACAGTCAATGTTTCTGAGATGGGGTATTGTAACTATTTACACTTTTTACAATGTTCAGACTGTTGTCCACATCTTTATTGTCATATTCACAGTCTATATTTCTCATATGAAGTATTGGAACTATTTACACTTTTTAAATTATTTAGACACTATTTACTTTGTTCAAACTGTTATCCTCATCTTTATTGTCATATTCACAGTCTATATTTCTAAGATGAAGTATTGTAACTATTTACACTATTTACATTGTTTTGACTGTTGTCCTCATATTTATTGTCATATTCACAGTCTATATTTCTAAGATGAGGTATTGTAACTATTTACACTATTTACATTGTTTGGACCTGTTGTCCTCATCTTTATTGTCATATTCACAGTCTCTATTTCTGATATGAGGTATTGTAACTATTTACACTATTTACATTGTTTGGACTGTTGTCCTCATCTTTATTGTCATATTCACAGTCTATATTTCTGAGATGAGGTATTTTAACTATTTACACTATTTACATTGTTTGGACTGTTGTCCTCATCTTTATTGTCATATTCACAGTCTATATTTCTGAGATGAGGTATTGTAACTATTTACACTATTTACATTGTTTGGACTGTTGTCCTCATCTTTATTGTCATATTCACAGTCTATATTTCTGAGATGAGGTATTGTAACTATTTACACTATTTACATTGTTTGGACTGTTGTCCTCATCTTTATTGTCATATTCACAGTCTATATTTCTGAGATGAGGTATTGTAACTATTTACACTATTTACATTGTTTGGACTGTTGTCCTCATCTTTATTGTCATATTCACAGTCTATATTTCTAAGATGAGGTATTGTAACTATTTACACTATTTACATTGTTTGGACTGTTGTCCTCATCTTTATTGTCATATTCACAGCCTATATTTCTAAGATGAGGTATTGTAACTATTTACACTATTTACATTGTTCGGACTGTTGTCCTCATCTTTATTGTCATATTCACAGTCTCTATTTCTTAGATGAGGTATTGTAACTATTTACACTATTTACTTTGTTCAAACTGTTATCCTCATCTTTATTGTCATATTCACAGCCTATATTTCTAAGATGAGGTATTGTAACTATCTACACTATTTACATTGTTTGGACTGAGGACCTCATCTTTATTGTCATATTCACAGTCTATATTTCTAAGATGAGGTATTGTAACTATTTACACTATTTACATTGTTTGGACTGTTGTCCTCATCTTTATTGTCATATTCACAGTCTATATTTCTGAGATAAGGTATTGTAACTATTTACACTATTTACATTGTTTGGACTGTTGTCCTCATCTTTATTGTCATATTCACAGTCTATATTTCTAAGATGAGGTATTGTAACTATTTACACTATTTACATTGTTTGGACTGTTGTCCTCATCTTTATTGTCATATTCACAGTCTATATTTCTAAGATGAGGTATTGTAACTATTTACACTATTTACATTGTTTGGACTGTTGTCCTTCTTTATTGTCATATTCACAGTCTATATTTCTAAGATGAGGTATTGTAACTATTTACACTATTTACATTGTTCGGACTGTTGTCCTCATCTTTATTGTCATATTCACAGTCTCTATTTCTTAGATGAGGTATTGTAACTATTTACACTATTTACTTTGTTCAAACTGTTATCCTCATCTTTATTGTCATATTCACAGTCTATATTTCTGAGATGAGGTATTGTAACTATTTACACTATTTACATTGTTCAGACTGTTGTCCTCATCTTTATTGTCATATTCACAGTCTATATTTCTGAGATAAGGTATTGTAACTATTTACACTATTTACATTGTTTGGACTGTTGTCCTCATCTTTATTGTCATATTCACAGTCTATATTTCTGAGATGAGGTATTGTAACTATTTACACTATTTACATTGTTTGGACTGTTGTCCTCATCTTTATTGTCATATTCACAGTCTATATTTCTAAGATGAGGTGTTGTAACTATTTACACTATTTACATTGTTTGGACTGTTGTCCTTCTTTATTGTCATATTCACAGTCTATATTTCTAAGATGAGGTATTGTAACTATTTACACTATTTACATTGTTCGGACTGTTGTCCTCATCTTTATTGTCATATTCACAGTCTCTATTTCTTAGATGAGGTATTGTAACTATTTACACTATTTACTTTGTTCAAACTGTTATCCTCATCTTTATTGTCATATTCACAGTCTATATTTCTGAGATGAGGTATTGTAACTATTTACACTATTTACATTGTTCAGACTGTTGTCCTCATCTTTATTGTCATATTCACAGTCTATATTTCTGATATGAGGTATTTAAATATTTACACTATTTACATTGTTCGGATTGATGTCATCGTCTTTATTGCCACATTCACAGTCTATATTTCTGAGATGAGGCACTGTAACTACTTCAGTATTTTCAATATTTTCCTCATCCGTATTTCATATTTATATCATTTCAGCTGTTATATGCTTCCGATTATTTCTGCTGGAATTTTCAACTGAACACTTTATGTGTTGACTATTCTTTTTCAACGTGCTATGCCTTTCTGGCTATATCATTTGCTCTTATCTTTTTTTTATTAAGAACACTCTTCTACTTTGGATTCTCCTCTGCTATTGCCATGTATTGTACTCAAGACTTGTTTACTTCAATCAACACTTTTATCCAATGGACCTGTTGAATGAATTTTGGATTTTATAAACCTAATATCTCAGTGACCGTTTTTACCAGAACTCAAATTGCAATTTTATTTCTATTCAATGCTTTTCACTAGCGCTCCCTATTAGTGATTCCCATTTTGTCTTCATTTCTATGCTTTACCAGCTGAGGAGATTTTTGTGGCCTAGCATATATGCTGATTCCTTAAATTTTCATATTTTCCAGTGAGTTTCTCTCTTTGTTATTTCAGCTTCATCCCACAGGGAGCTATGTCCTCTCTTTTCCCTGATGGATAAAAGCGTTGATTGTAGTAATCCAGTGACTTGACCCAAAGAGTTAAGAGTTCAATACCTGGCCACGGCAGAGGTGAACAAAACATTGGTGAGTTGAGTTACTAAAGTGAGATATCCAGAAAAAGCATGGCACGTTTCAAATTATATTTCCCTGTTTACCAACTTTTGTTAACTTTAATAACTTCTCCTATGTACCATATGCCTTCAGGAGGTTGGCGATCATGACTCTCCAAAATTACCTTTCCTTTGTATCTCTTAATAAATTAGGTTATATGTGGAACTAGAACAATCTACCTCCGTGAACTAAAGATAGGGTTCACTTCAAAATTTCACCGTATATCACCTGAAGAAGGCCGGAGCGTAAAACGTTCGAAACGTGAACATGACAATAAAGATGAGAACAGCCCGAACAATGTAAATATCTGTCTGTTTGTTAATACTTTCTAGTAACTTGTGGACTTGAAAGTTAAGTATTCTATCGTACCACAGTCTAAACAAATTCTTCCGAATGGAAATTTAATGCAGACCTCTTGAACAATGCCAAAAAAGCCAGAGAGATGTGGAAATTGTCGCAGACATGACGGTTTTTGATTGTCATGATTTCCAGTGCGGTTTAAATCTAATCACGATCGACAAAACCGCCACAGTCTTTAATTAAAGCACTTTTCAACTTTTGACGTAATGTTTACAAGAAAACGTTTGTACTCTTAAGAGATTTTCGCGTCTAAACAACTAAATACGCTACCTGCACGGTTTTTCATACAAGTGCCTCGTTGCTGAGGCCCTCAATCACTTGTAACGTGTTTTGCACCAAACGTTTTAAAATGACAGGTATTGAAGAAAATCAATAAATAGTTACAGTACACTATGTCGCAATCTTTCAATAATGATACCGACCTACTAAGATATAAGCAGTTACATTTCGACGGGAGTTGAAGTAATATTGATAAGTAAAGAAAGACTAAAGATTGATGGATATGCATAATAATATATAAGAAACACACACAATCTAATCTCGGAAAAAACGTTCCTATTCTAGACAACACAAAAATAATAATAAAAACAACTTAAACAGTCAAAACATGAAAATAAACTAACTGAACCAATAGTAATTATAGTAATAAGAATAAATAAGTAATTAATAATGGCTTCCCTAAACATCTTATAAACCAGCAAATTCGACTATTTCTCCCCAAAGTAAATAACAGCGATAGTGAACATACAGTCAAAAATTACATAAATATATTCCAATACAAAAAAACCAAATGCACCTATCCTAAAAATAACAACACGCCAACAAAATCAAAATTACAACGAATGAACATTATCTATGAGTGCAAATGCCCCTTAAAGAACTGTGTTCCTGATGAAACTGATAAATAATTACATCGGTCAGACAACTACATGCCTATCTAGACGCCTTACGTTACACCTATCTGATCACAGCTCTATTAGAACCCATTTAAACACACACACACAAATGCTTACTAGACTCCATCCGTAAACATACTAGTAGAAAATACAAACATAATAACCTCATCCATATGTAAAAAAAAAAAAAAATGAAAAATAATGGAAGCCTTAATAATAAAAAAGAAAAAGCCAACTCTTAACATTATTAACTACGAAGACGACCACAATGTGCTAACTGTGTTCGGAAAATAAAACATCTCTATAACACACTAAAAACATGCACACAGCGCACGCACACAATTAAACTGAATAAATTAAATCATCCTTGATAATGGCTAAAATTATAGCCGAAAGTGCTCGGAATTATAGAACATTTGCACAGTTTCTACACACTCTGTGTTCAAAAAAAAAAAAACACTTGTTCGAAAACAAGAAAAATTAAATAAAAAGCTTAATCATAGTACCCTGTCTGTCGTTTTTAATGAAATATGAATAAATGAAGGATTGCTGCCTAAATACACACTATATATGCATATATATACTCGGTGTAACATCAAAATTGTCCAGATCGTGTAACAGAAAGTGATAAATGTCCATCCCACAAAATGCTTAATATCTGAAAAAAAACATTAAATTAATTGAGTTTTTGCAGGTTTTCAGATAAGACTTTTAGCCATCTTGATACCATTTGTCGTAAGAATCACTGACAAACCAATTGAATTAATCAGCTAGAAAGAGAACAGGTTAAAATCGTTATGTGTCAGTCCCACTATGTTATCTCAAGTGAGCAATGGTGAGAGTAAAAAGATCATTCACGCCTTCAGTAATAGTACCAACATTTATATTCTAGCTTCCATCTTAAGTCAATTCGAAAACAATCAAGAGGACGGTGAATAAGTTTTTAAAAGAGGGGACAGTAGAGAGGGAAACTGGATCAGAAGGTCACAACAGGAAGAGGGACCATCATTTCATCTTGGAGTTAAATACATTCTTATTGTTCAAAGTAGAGTCCAATAGTATTATAAAAACCTCAGAATATTCCACTAAGATATCTTTAATCATATATAATATACCATGATTCAAAGCTTAATCTAACAAGTGGACAATTTTGCAGTTACACCCGACTTACACACACACACACACACACACACACACACATATGTATATATATATATATATATATATATATATATTATGATATTACACCGAAAACGTGTCAAGATCACTAAACAATTGCAGTGGTGTTTCGATGCGTATCATTCCATCTCATCAGGCGATTGTAAATTACTAGCGAGTGAACGATTTATTTAGATTTAAAAGCAAAATGCAACCTCTTTTTACGAAAAAAGAGAAAATTGGGGGGGGGTTATAAGGTTTGTGGGCTTTACTCAGATCAACCAACAGAATATGACATACGTTAAATTTAAACTAAGTGAAGAAGCAAAAATTAAAAAATTATTTTTTATAAATGGGTCATGACCCCTATATTGCAGCAAGACATAAAACTATGCTTGCTTCTCTGATAGATATAATCTTCAAATATTCAAATGTAGTGTCAATCGACATATTCCGATGCCTTGATCTTGACCCTTTCTTTCTCTTTATCCATTTCCAAAACACTCCTTTTTACTCTTATTCCCTCTCTCTAACCCCTTGTGTACTAGTGGCACTCGCGCCTTGCTTGGGATGATTTGCTTAAAAAATACATCGAATAAAAAAGGGAATCTGTGGAGAGCCATGATCGCCTACCTTTTGGAATAGATATTATACTTTACCTATTGTATTTTACTTACTATCCACTGTGTTGTACCAGATACTTACTGTGTTTTGCTTCCTACCTTCCGTTTGTTACCAGTCTTATACAGTGTTTTGTCATATTTAAGCCGTGTTTTGCTTCCTACCTTCCGTTTGTTACCAGTCTTATACAGTGTTTTGTCATATTTAAGCCGTGTTTTTGCTTCCTACCTTCCGTTTGTTACCAGTCTTATACAGTGTTTTGTCATATTTAAGCCGTGTTTTGCTTCCTACCTTCCGTTTGTTACCAGTCTTATACAGTGTTTTGTCATATTTAAGCCGTGTTTTGCTTCCTACCTTCCGTTTGTTACCAGTCTTATACAGTGTTTTGTCATATTTAAGCCGTGTTTTGCTTCCTACCTTCCGTTTGTTACCAGACTTATACAGTGTTTTGCCATATTTAAGCCGTGTTTTGCTTCCTACCTTCCGTTTTTGTTACCAGTCTTATACAGTGTTTTGTCATATTTAAGCCGTGTTTTGCTTCCTTCCGTTTGTTACCAGTCTTATACAGTTCATATTTTAGTTTTTTGCTTACCAGACTTATACAGTGTTTTGTCATATTTAAGCCGTGTTTTGCTTCCTACCTTCCGTTTGTTACCAGTCTTATACAGTGTTTTGTCATATTTAAGCCGTGTTTTTTGCTTCCTAACTACCGTTTGTTACCAGTCTTATACAGTGTTTTGTCATATTTAAGCCGTGTTTTGCTTCCTAACTACCGTTTGTTACCAGTCTTATACAGTGTTTTGTCATATTTAAGCCGTGTTTTGCTTCCTACCTTCCGTTTGTTACCAGTCTTATACAGTGTTTTGTCATATTTAAGCCGTGTTTTGCTTCCCTAACTTCCGTTTGTTACCAGTCTTATACAGTGTTTTGTCATATTTAAGCCGTGTTTTGCTTCCTACCTTCCGTTTGTTACCAGACTTATACAGTGTTTTGCCATATTTAAGCCGTGTTTTGCTTCCTACCTTCCGTTTGTGTTACCAGTCTTATACAGTGTTTTGTGATATTTAAGCCGTGTTTTGCTTCCTACCTTCCGTTTGTTACCAGACTTATACAGTGTTTTGCCATATTTAAGCCGTGTTTTGCTTCCTACCTTCCGTTTGTTACCAGTCTTATACAGTGTTTTGTCATATTTAAGCCGTGTTTTGCTTCCTACCTTCCGTTTGTTACCAGACTTATACAGTGTTTTGCCATATTTAAGCCGTGTTTTGCTTCCTACCTTCCGTTTGTTACCAGTCTTATACAGTGTTTTGTCATATTTAAGCCGTGTTTTTGCTTCCTAACTTCCGTTTGTTACCAGTCTTATACAGTGTTTTGTCATATTTAAGCCGTGTTTTGCTTCCTAACTTCCGTTTTGTTACCAGTCTTATACAGTGTTTTTGTCATATTTAAGCCGTGTTTTGCTTCCTAACTTCCGTTTGTTACCAGTCTTATACAGTGTTTTTGTCATATTTAAGCCGTGTTTTGCTTCCTACCTTCCGTTTGTTACCAGTCTTATACAGTGTTTTGTCATATTTAAACCGTGTTTTGCTTCCTAACTACCGTTTGTTACCAGTCTTATACAGTGTTTTGTCATATTTAAGCCGTGTTTTGCTTCCTAACTACCGTTTGTTACCAGTCTTATACAGTGTTTTGTCATATTTAAGCCGTGTTTTGCTTCCTACCTTCCGTTTGTTACCAGACTTATACAGTGTTTTTTTGCCATATTTAAGCCGTGTTTTGCTTCCTACCTTCCGTTTGTTACCAGTCTTATACAGTGTTTTTGTCATATTTAAGCCGTGTTTTTTGCTTCCTAACTACCGTTTGTTACCAGTCTTATACAGTGTTTTGTCATATTTAAGCCGTGTTTTGCTTCCTAACTACCGTTTGTTACCAGTCTTATACAGTGTTTTGTCATATTTAAGCCGTGTTTTGCTTCCTACCTTCCGTTTGTTACCAGTCTTATACAGTGTTTTGTCATATTTAAGCCGTGTTTTGCTTCCTAACTACTACCGTTTGTTACCAGTCTTATACAGTGTTTTGTCATATTTAAGCCGTGTTTTGCTTCCTAACTACCGTTTGTGACCAGTCTTATACAGTGTTTTGTCATATTTAAGCCGTGTTTTGCTTCCTACCTTCCGTTTGTTACCAGTCTTATACAGTGTTTTGTCATATTTAAGCCGTGTTTTGCTTCCTACCTTCCGTTTGTTACCAGTCTTATACAGTGTTTTGTCATATTTAAGCCGTGTTTTGCTTCCTACCTTCCGTTTGTTACCAGAATTATACAGTGTTTTGCCATATTTAAGCCGTGTTTTGCTTCATAACTACCGTTTGTTACCAGTCTTATACAGTGTTTTGTCATATTTAAGCCGTGTTTTGCTTCCTAACTACCGTTTGTTACCAGTCTTATACAGTGTTTTGTCATATTTAAACCGTGTTTTGCTTCCTACCTTCCGTTTGTTACCAGTCTTATACAGTGTTTTGTCATATTTAAGCCGTGTTTTGCTTCCTACCTTCCGTTTGTTACCAGTCTTATACAGTGTTTTGTCATATTTAAGCCGTGTTTTGCTTCCTAACTTCCGTTTGTTACCAGTCTTATACAGTGTTTTGTCATGTTTATGCCGTGTTTTGCTTCCTAACTACCGTTTGTTACCAGTCTTATACAGTGTTTTGTCATATTTAAACCGTGTTTTGCTTCCTACCTTCCGTTTGTTACCAGTCTTATACAGTGTTTTGTCATATTTAAGCCGTGTTTTGCTTCCTACCTTCCGTTTGTTACCAGTCTTATACAGTGTTTTGTCATATTTAAGCCGTGTTTTGCTTCCTAATGTGGCACCTTGCATTATTAGAAATATTCATAGAAATATGATTTAATTTTTTCTTACTCGGTTGTTGATTTTTTTTTAAAACGGAAAATAACTGAGTTGAAAATAATTCACTAAGATTGTACTTAGACGATCCTAAGGGAAGAAGAGGAAAGAAAAGAAAAAGAGAAGAAAGAGGAAGAAAAAGAAAAAAGAAAGAAAGAGAGTTGGATGATGCATGACCCAGTCAATGGTGGAGATAGGAGTCAGAAAGATATCTTGGCCTGCGTGTGGCCGAATTTTTTAAAGACAATTGGAAGAATAGAATTAGAAATAATAAGAAGAAAGAAAGGGAAAAGACATGATATCAAAACGGGCCGCTTGATGAAAACCAGATATCGGTCAAAACATCTGACCTACTTTTGCGTAGAAAGACTCATTATCAATTTGGAGTAAAGGGAAATTTTAAGAACAATGAGAACGAAATCTTAATCAGAGAAAAAAGTGTTTTTTGGGTTGAGGGGAGGACCGGTGGAACTATATACAGATCCTGACCTATTAAGAATTGGAAACCTACGATAATAAAGTGGGAACATTTTCAATGTAGATAATTAAGATTTTCTGACTGTCGGGTCTGACAAAGACGGGAGGTGAAGGGGACGATTGTCTCAGTTCACAGATAGCGCCAATATTCTTCCCTGAAGTCACATCTAATTAGCGGCGGGCTGTTTGACAGAGCCCAGGTGAGAGAAAGCCAAGATTGTCATTTTTCGTACGTGCAGAAAAGGCAAGATTGGATTTTGTTTTTTTAAAAACAAGAACGATGTAACCACGCCCGAAAGGAGGAGAAAGGATGCTCGATCAATAACAATTGGTCGGAAACGGTCACGTGATCTGCAGAAAAGAAGAGAAAGAAATGCCCGATCAGGAACCATTGGTCGAAAAACGGTCACCTGACATACGAGAGACTAAGAGAGATGGGTGTGCACCTCCCCACCAAAGGCACTGTGAGGAAGTAGGGGTGAAAACCATAGCGATAATGGGAAATCAAAAATAATGCGACTTTTGGAGTTATCGAGAAAACCCTGACGCCGACAGACCCACCCCAGTTTGTTGCGGCGTCAATAAAAGCAGGACCCCAGTCGACAGAAATCAGTTGGAGTGAAGTTGCAGCTGGACCGCGGGCAGGGATAGAGCCTGAACGCGGGCATCGGGCCCGATTCACTCGCCCCTTTGCGGGCAAGAGAATCCTCAGACAAGAAATCCTTCCAGCCCAAATCGAAGAAGAAGAAGATTGCTCGCAAGCCTCAGAGAAGTTGCAGCCAAGTCGAAGAAGAAGAAGATTGCTCGAAAGCCGCAGAGAAGTTACAGCCAAGTCGAAGATAAGAAGAAGAGCTGCAGGCCAGACAGGCCGAAGAATTGCAGGCAGACAAGAAGAAGAATTGCAGGCCAGACAGGCAGCAAGAGTTGTGGCAGAGTTACGGCAGAGTTCAGCCCCGGACGGCAGCGAGAAGAGATCACCTCGGACGACAGAGAGTAGCGGCTGAGTTGCGGCAAGAAATCCTTCCACCCAAGTCGAAACAAGAAATCCTTTCCACCCAAGTCGAAGACAAGAGAACTTCCAGCCCAAGTAGACGAAGAAGAAGATTACTCGAAAGCCGCAGAGAAGATCCAGCCCAAGTCGAAGTTCTATCTAAGTCGACGAAGAAGAAGAATCAACTGCGAATGATCGATAGAAATTAGCCCCAGTGTCGAGCTAAACCACACTCCGACATACACAATTCTAAAGAGTAGGCAATTCGAAATCCTTAGGTTGTGTGATAGAAGCTTGGTGCCATAGTCCACAGAGCGGGTCGGGAATTGAGAACAATTTTGTTTTTTATAACGGACATTAGATATAAAAAGGTTGTTACCCTTTTTTTTATCAGCAATCCTTTTGTCTCGTGAGTTTTTTTTTTTTTTACTTGTGTTTTGCCACCCCGTCGGACTCAACTTGTATCGGCCCCAATCCCTGCTGGTCCCGTCTGTCTAAGATCTAAACACAGCGTGGGTAGACAGACCGGAGATCAGTACAGTTGCTTCAGTAACCAGGTATTGGAAGCGAGTTGGGAAAGGCGAGTGTGGCACCTTGCATTATTAGAAATATTCATAGAAATATGATTTAATTTTTCTTTTACTCGGTTTATTAAACAGGTTGTTAATTTTTCTTAAACGGAAAATAATTGAGTTGAAAATAATTCACTAAGTTGTACTTAGACGATCCTAAAAGAAAAAGAATAGAAAGAAAGAGAAAAAGCAAAAGAGAGAGGTCGAGAAATACAAAAAGCGGTCATTAACAAAAACACGTATCAGAAAGGTAATTAAGCCAACATCTTGGCCGATTTTCGAAAGAACAATGGGATTTGTTATTTAGAAGGGAAAGTCATTTAGAGAGTGGAAGGGACAATGCTTGATAAGAGTGTATTGATAATAAAAAAATCGGTCGAAGCACATGACCGACTTTTGCGTAGAAAGACTCATTATCAATTCGGAGAAAGGGATATTTTTTTTAGAACAATAGAAACGAAATTTTTTTTAATCAGAGAAAAAGTGTCTTTTGGGTTGAGGGGAGTGACCGGTGGAACGGTATACAGATTCTGACCTGTTAAGAATTGGAAACCCGCGATAATAAAGTGGAGACATTTTCAATGTAGATAATTAAGATTTTCTGACTGTCGGGTCTGACAAAAACAAGAGGTGAAAAAACGATTGTCTCAGCTCACAGATTGCGCCAATATTCTTTCCTGAAGTCACATCTAATTAGCGGCAGGCTGTTTTGACAGAGCCCAGGTGAGAAAAAAGCCAAGATTGTCATTTTTCGTACGTGCAAAAGGGCAAAATTGGATTTTGTTTTTTAAAACAAGAACGATGTAAACCACGCCCGAAAAGAGGAGAAAGGATGCTCGATCAATAACAATTGGTCGGAAACGGTCACGTGGCATACGGGAGTGAGGAGGAGAAATGCTCGATCAGGAATCATTGGTCGGAAGCGGTCACCTGACATACGAGGGACCGGGAAGGATGGGTGTACGCCTCCCCACCAAAGGCACTGTGAGGAAGTAGGGGTGAAAACAATAGCGATAATGGGGAAACAGAATTAATGCGGCTATTGGAATTATCGAGAAACCCCTGACGCCAACAGACCCACCCCGGTTTGCTGCGGCGTCAATAAAAGCAGGACCCCAGTCGACAGAAATCAGTTGAGTTGAGAGTAGCGGCTGAGTTGCAGCTGGACCGCGGGCAGGGATAGAGCCTGAACGCGGGCATCAGGCCCGATTCACTCGCCCCTTTGCGGGCAAGAGAATCCTCAGACAAGAAATCCTTCCAGCCCAAATCGAAGAAGAAGAAGATTGCTCGCAAGCCTCAGAGAAGTTGCAGCCAAGTCGAAGAAGAAGAAGATTGCTCGAAAGCCGCAGAGAAGTTACAGCCAAGTCGAAGATAAGAAGAAGAGCTGCAGGCCAGACAGGCCGAAGAATTGCAGGCAGACAAGAAGAAGAATTGCAGGCCAGACAGGCAGCAAGAGTTGTGGCAGAGTTACGGCAGAGTTCAGCCCCGGACGGCAGCGAGAAGAGATCACCTCGGACGACAGAGAGTAGCGGCTGAGTTGCGGCAAGAAATCCTTCCACCCAAGTCGAAACAAGAAATCCTTTCCACCCAAGTCGAAGACAAGAGAACTTCCAGCCCAAGTAGACGAAGAAGAAGATTACTCGAAAGCCGCAGAGAAGATCCAGCCCAAGTCGAAGACAAGAGAAGTTCTATCTAAGTCGACGAAGAAGAAGAAATACAACTCAAGTCGAAGAGAGGAATCAACTGCGAATGATCGATAGAAATTAGCCCCAGTGTCGAACTAAACCACACTCCGACATACACAATTCTAAAGAGTAGGCAATTCGAAATCTTTAGGTTGTGTGATAGAAGCTTGGTGCCATAGTCCACAGAGTGGGTCGGGAAATAAGAACAATTTTTCTTTATGTAACGGACATTAGATATAAAAGGTTGTCACCCTTTTTTATCAGTAATTTTTGTCTCGTGAGTTTTTTTTTTTTTTGTTGTGTTTTGCCACCCCGTCGGACTCAACTTGTATCGGCCCCAATCCCTGCTGGTCCCGTCTGTCTAAGATCTAAACACAACGTGGGTAGACAGACCGGAGATCAGTACAGTTGCTTCAGTAACCAGGTATTGGAAGCGAGTTGGGAAAGGCGAGGCTGGTGATCATCCAACCAAGGGGTTGGAGCGGCACGCTTGGAACCAGTAGGAGCGACCAGGAGGAGCGACGTCACAGTTGGCGCCGTAACCAAGGGATTCGACCCTGGGCCAGGTGTGTAACCGTCACATGTGGTGCCGTGACCAACGGATCAACCCTGAGACAACCACGTCACACGTGGTGCAGTGACCGAGGGATTTCAACCCTGAGAAGACCACGATCGACCGCCGTTGCTGAAAATTCAGTCAGAACTCAGAACGACCCGGGACCAAAGGAAGAAAAGAACAGAATCGTCTGCAAGGTAGGACACCTTATTTTATTTCCCAACCTCGATTGTTGCTGCATAGACTGTCTTTCTCTGTAGACATGTCTGACTATGATTCGGATAGAGCAGAGGGGGGTGTAGAGGAAGTAGGGCGGGGGTTGTCAGTGGATTTAAGGAAGCTGTTGGGTGGACCGATGGTCCCAGTATTTGATGGCAGCGGGAAGGAGTTTAAAAACTGGCTGGCAATCCTCGAGAAGAGCCGAACCATCTACGAGCTTTCGGACCAAGAAACCCTGTATTTGGCATACGATGCCACAAAGGGAAAAAGCGTCTGAGTTCGTGAGGGGGCTCTTGGAGAACCAACCCCGCTTGTCTTGGGAAGAAATAAAAAAGACTGCTAACCAAAGAATTCGCCGACGAAGGTACGGCCATAGAGGCCATGAGGGCCCTTTTTAATCTGACACAGCTGCGGGATGAAACCCCGGGAGAATTAGGGGCCCGAGCGGGGAAGCTATCGTCGTTGGCATTCCCCGAAGTGGTCAGGGATAATGCGGTTATGCAGGCCCAACTGGCGGACCTGTATGTAGAGGCGCTGAGCGACGAGCGTGTTCGTCACGACGTATTGAAGGAGGGACCGCTCGGGCTGTCGGCAGCGGTGGAGCTGGCCAGGGAGAGCCAGGGGGTGTGGGATAAAGTGAAGAGGTGTGGAAAGAAGCAGATACCAAGTCGGGAGGCTGGAGGAAGGGGGGTAGGCGGAAGAAACCCCGTGTGGAATCAGAGGGTTAAGGAAGAGGTGGATCGGGCAGAATTATGGGAGGAAGACCCCAATAGAAGGGCATGGTCGACCAGGCATGGTTTTTTTAAACCCACGCCGGGTCGATATGGGCTGGTCTGCTGGACCTGTGGGTACGAGGACCACAGGGCGGCGGAATGTCCGACGAAGTGGGGGTTGCCCCCAGACTTCAATCAGGACAGATGCACCAGGTGTGGTAAGAAAGGACACCTGGCCAAGTGGTGCGGGCTGAGGAAGGGTGCCCCACCGATATTAACAAAGAAGGCTGAGCCCAAGAGACCGGCCCAGGGAAAAGCCAGCGGGCCACCCCAGAATTAAGAGGGAGGGTGGCCCAGTTAAAAAGGAGAGAAATAAAAACTTGGACCAGTGGGTGGGCGAACCGCTTGAATAGAGGACGGGTTCCCCCGAGGATAGACACAAGGCCAACCCAGTTAAAAAGGGAAAGAGCAAAATGTTGGACATGTGGTCGGGCGGGCCGCTTTGCGGCAAGCTGTCCAACAAGAAGGTGCTGGTTTTGCAGGAGGCCAGGACACCTGAAAAGAAACTGTATTTTTAAAAACGGCCATGGGAGACCGGGAGAGGTCCGGCCGGGGTCGCCCAGGTGCAGGGGGCGCCGAACTCCACCTCATGAAAAAAATGAAGGTGATTTATTACTACCGGCGCTTATGGCTGGGTTAACCCAAAGGTGGGGACCCAGGAAGAAGAAAGCTCAAGTGTTCTCTTCGCTAACGCAAGAGAAAGAACTATCCTGTAGAGCAGAGATAGGTGCTAGAGAGATGAGGGCTTTGGTGGACACAGGAGCATCTGTGTCATTGATGAGAGAGGAAACATACAGGCGGGTGAAACGGAAGAGAAGGTTACGGGAAGCGGACATAGAGATCACACAAGCAGATGGGCCCCCCTGGAGATAAAAGGGATGGTGAGGCTCCCGGTGAGGATTGGGAGGGTGAAAAGCACCCAAAATTTTTACGTAACCCCCGACCTGTGTACAGAGGCAATCTTAGGAGAAGATTGGCTCCGGAGCCAGAAGGCCCAGATCGAGTTTAATCCTACTGTGTTGGTGGTGAACGGCGAGAGAACGCCATTGGGATGCCCACCAGAGGAAGAGATAACCATAGTGGTGGAGGAAGATGTACAGTTACCTCCTAGGACCGCAGTGTCGGGAAAGGGTAGGCTAATGTCAGAAAAAAAGGTACGGAGAGGACCTCTGCAGTTGGTCCCTGTAGAAGGAAAGGGCCTAGAAGATAACGAGGTAACCCTGTGCGAAACGGTAGTGGAGGCAGCCGAGTTGGTGCCCATAATGATGGTGAACCAGGCCCAAAAGACTATAAAAAGGTTAGGAGAGGGGAGAAGATAGGAGAGCGCTTCCCCACGAACTCTGAATCGGGTGAGATTCGAGGAGGAACGAAGGAAGCTAGTAGAGCAAACAGAGGAATCTTAGATGAGGATATATTAGCACCGGATCAATTTAGAACCAGAGTAGGGGGTCTGTTGAGGGACAATCGAGATGTGGTGGCCCAGTCAGACAAGGAGCTAGGTCAGACCCACACAGTCGAAATGAAAATCGACACCGGAGACCACCCCTGTGAAATTAAAACCCTACTGAACACCTATACATAAAAGACCCCTTGTAGAAGAGGCAGTAGAGGAAATGTTGGAAGCTGGGATGATCGAAAGATCGATCTCCTTGAGCTTCCCAATAGTAATAGTAGGTAAGAAAGATGGCGGCCACCGTTTCTGTGTAGATTTTAGAAAGCTAAATTCTATATCGAAGCCGTTGGCGGTGCCATTGCCATTGATAGACGACATTTTGGCATTATTAGGAAGGCAAAGTACTTCTCTACGTTGGACTTGAGGTCCGGGTATTGGCAAGTAGCCCTGGATGAGGCTGACAAGGAGAAGGCCGCATTCGCGTGTCACCTGGGACTGTTTCAGTTCAGAGGATGCCATTCGGTTTAGCTAATGCCCCGGGAGTCTTCCAACAGCTAATGTCAATAGTGTTAGGAGGATACGAGAGCTTTGCCATGGCGTATTTAGACGATATCTTGATATTTTCGGAGACAGTGGAACAACACTTTTTTCATTTAAGACAGGTGTTGGGAAGGTTGAGGAAACACGGATTAAAATTGAAATTGTCAAAGTGTCAGTTTCTGAGGGAAGAAACTAGGTATTTAGGCTTCGTCATAAACGGAGAAGGTATTAAACCCGACATGGATAAGGTAAAGGTCATAAGGGAAATGCCAGAGCCTAAGACAGTGAGGCAGGTAAGAGGTTTTATAGGAGCTATAGGCTACTACCGGCGCTTCGTCCCGGCATTTTCAAGAATTGCCATACCGCTAGTGGCCCTGACGAAGAAATACGCTAGGTTCAAGTGGACAGAGGACTGTCAACGAGCATTTGATTCGCTAAAGGAACAGTTGACAACCGTCCCACTGCTGACGTACCCAGACCTCAGCAAGCCCATGATATTATACACGGATGCCAGTGAGCAGTGTGTAGGAGCAGTACTTACCCAGCCGTGTCCTGATAAGGAAGGACCAGTGCCAGGCATACCAGAGGAAGTACCGATATACTTCCTCTCCCATAAGCTCTCAGAGACACAACAGAGGTGGCCAGTAATAGAGAGGGAAGCATATGCTATCATGTATGCTCTCCAAAAACTGGACTACTATTTAAACGGTGCGGTCTTCACTATAAAGACAGACCACAAGCCTCTGCAGTACCTATTGCAGGCAGAGTGGACAAATAATAAGAAAATTCAACAGTGGGCACTTAAGTTAAGTGGATACCACTGTAAGATAGAGTATTTGGCAGGAAAGGAAAACACGTGCAGATTTACTCTCAAGAATACCGAAACAACTGGAAGAAAGATCTGTAAGGGTAGAACAGGGAGTAGATGATAAAGCCTATAGAATAGGAGTAATTAACTCTAATAAGCTAAAAGATCGCCCTATATTAGAATCGGACGAAGAAGGGACGCCCAGATAATAACCGATCCCTACTGGACAGAAGGAATTGAAAAGGAGCAAGCAGACAGTGAAATAGCTGCTCTGAGAGAGAAGGTAAAGGCATGAGAGACCACCAAGTATGCCATAATAGAGGAAAGGCTGTATTATCTCTCAGGAAGGGATGAAGAAGTCAAACCCAAGTTGTATGTGCCCAAAAGTTTAAGACCAGAGATATTGGAACAGTGCCACGAAAGGTTAGGGTCACATGGGAATTGATAGGACATGTGATCTCATAGGAAGAAAGTACTTTTGGCCCAAACTGTACGGAGAAGTCACTAACTATGTTCGGAGTTGTGTAGTGTGCCAGTCGCAGAGCAGAAGGCAGGAAATGGCACCCTTGGAGGAAACAGACGTACCAAACTTCCCCTTCGAGAAAGTGAGTATGGATGTATCAGGACCATATGGGGAAACTGCACAAGGAAACAACTATATAGTGAGTTTTGTCGATTGGCTAACAAATTGGCCTGAAGCATTTGCAGTACCAGACAAGAAGGCCAGAACTGTGGCCGGGTTGATAATAAGTGAAATCTTCCCTAGGTATGGTGCCCCTGTGCAATTGGTAACAGATAATGGCACGGAGAATGTGAACAGCATCATGAGAGAAGTTTTGACAGGTTTGAATGTAGAGCATATAAAAACATCCCCATATCACCCCCAGGGAAATGCTAAAGTGGAAAGGTTTCATAGAACCTTGGGAGATGTATTAGCCAAGTTGGTCAGAGAAAACATTGGAAATTGGGACTTGTATTTGACGCAGGCTCTGGCGGCCGTGAGGTTTACGATAAACGAAACCTCCAGATTTTCTCCTTATTTTTTGTTGTTTGGCAGAGACGTGGTCCTGCCTGTAGATAACCTACTGAAGCCCTGAAGAAGGTATATGGGAGAAGATCATCATCAACTATTGCTGGAACAGCAACATAAGATATTCGTACAGGCCAGAAGAAGAATAAAGAGGGCCCAGAAGAAAAGAAATGAGAGGGTGAATGCTGAAAGAAAGGTGGTAGAATTGAAGGTTGGAGACCCTGTCTACTATAAAATCCACCAGAGAGAAGGAAAAACTGGACCAGAGATGGGAACCGTACTACCGGATAGTGGAGCAGACGGGCCCAGTATCATATGTAATATGGGATCAAGTGGCAGGACGAGCGAGGAGGGTTCATGCCAATGATCTGAAGAGGGCTGAAATAACTAACCTGGAAATGAGCGAGCCGAGGCCTAAGAAGACAAGAAAAGGAAGGTAACTCTGGTTGAACCGGAAGGAATGGAGACGGAGGAAGACTCCGAAGAAGATGAGGAGATAGGTCGACTTGACCAGATAAACGAAGCAGTCCGAGGACAGAGTTGGAACCCTCAGCGGGGATTAGCGATGTTCAGTCGTCGACTGAGTCAGTGCAGAGAAGACCCCGTGAGATCGCCATCACACCCCATGTCCGAAGAAAAGGAAGAAAAAGACGAAGAGGTCCAATCAAGCAGTCGAAGGCTCTAAAAGAGACACCCTGAACAGGACGAAGGACCCAGCGAGTGGGAGGAGGAGGATCGAATACCCCTTTCCCAGCTTAAGGAAAGGATAAGGAACAGGAGAAGTTTAGACATAGAGTCGAGAGGTATTGAAGACATTCAAGGCGAAGACTCTAAACAGAAAGAAGAATCAGAGGATGAAGAAGAGGACAAAAAACCTCCTGGACGGGAGTTAAACACAGAAGGAAGGGTGGAGGTTGAGCAGGAATCACCTCGGAAGATGAGATCAGGGAGGGAGAAGAACCTCAAATCTCAGTAGAACAAAAGGGCTGTGCAGAATAGAAGCATTTAGTGTCGACAGATAACGACACTGGCTCATCCAAAATCCTATTGGCTGACTATGGTAGATGTGAGTGGAGGGGAGGGAGTCACGGGCTGCACCTCACAAGGGACGGGAGAAGATCATTGGCATTGTTGATTGATCACCAGTGGTGTCATGAAGTACGACCTTTAGAGTGAGCGCCACGCACACCTGACCGGACCATTCTGTCTGCTAGAGGTTAGTTGGGGGAGGGAAGAGCCGAACTTAGAAAAAGGTTATGAAATGATTGAGTGATGAGTCGAGCGAGACTAAGTGATTGTGAAGAATAACAACAAGAGAATTTGTTACCTTTCAGGAATGATCAAGATGAAAGGGTTGGTGATGACGATGATGGTGATAGCCACGCTGGTGGTGACGATGGCGGAAGCCGGGAAACGCAGCCGAAAACACCATTTTTAAAAAACGAGCCAAGTAATAATAACCAGGTCTAAGTGGTTGGTCACATTCGTGATAGATTTGAACCCGTATGAGTCGCTATTAGATAAGTTAGGAAACGAGCTGACGCAGCTGGATGCAGCCCGATTGAAAGTAGGACAAGATTATCCCAAGCACAAAGGGTATCTTAGTTTATTGCACTCCCTAGAATCAGAAGCCACTATGATAGAGGCTCAATGGAAAGACATGCAAAACTACCTGCAGGGAATAGAGTTACTGCAGACGCGGGAACGAAGATCCGTACTTCCGATTGTGGGAAAGGCATTGAGTGTCTTGTTTGGAACAGTAACTGAAGATGACGTTAAATTCATAAGAAGGAAACTGGGACAAGTGGAAGTAAACCAGAGGACGCTTGCCCAGGTGGCAAGAGAGAGTGTGACGATATTAAATGTGACAAGGTTAGAAGTATCCAAAAATAGAGCCAGAATCAATTGGTTAATAGACAACCTGGCGAAATTGAGACAAGAGGTAATTAATAATACAGAAACTGTAATGGTTGAATTACAGGAAATAAGCGGATTCATGCAAAAATATTTCCAGCTAATGACGATTACGAACAAAGTACGACAAACTAGTCAGTCGTTGACGACCTTGCTGGAACACGTGAGAGCACAATTAGACATGCTGTCATTAGGACACCTCTCCCCAAGTATAGTAAACCCGGGTCACCTAAAGGAAGCACTACTTGGCATACAGGCCGAATTACCCCGCCATTTAAGGCTACCAGTGGACCCCACTAAAGAATTGTGGAAGTACTATAATGCCCTTGGATGTGTGACCTTGTTAGAAAATAGACGATTATTGGTAGTGATATCTGTCCCGTTACTAGATAGCGAGAGTATATTCGAGATATACCAGGTTATAAACTTACCCATTCCCTACCCCAGAAGAGATCAAGGTTTGGGAATGATAGCTAGGTACAAGGTGGAAGCAGACTACATAGCATTAAATTCCGGGGAGAACGAAATTCATGTTGCTATCAGCTGAAGAAGCTAGAAGGTGTAGAGATGATACCCTGGGGACTTGTACCTCGTTGAGCCCTATCTATAAAACTGGTAACCGCAGACTGTGCATACTAGAATTGTTTGAAGGGAGGGGGAAGGAATCAAAAAGAATCTGCCAAGTAGAGGTATTAACAAACTCGGCATTACCACAAGCTATCAGTGTTTCAGACGGGGTGTGGGCAGTAGCCACACAGAAACATATCAGCCTGTCTAGGGTATGTGGGGAGAGTCCACAAGGACATTAAGAATAAGGCCACCGTTATCCCTGGTGACGCTACCCATGGGATGTTCGGCGGTTGGGGTGTCCATCTCCTTGCCCCCCTATTACCAGATGGAAGAAAGGTATGAAGAAAAGATTCACTCATAGAGATGATTGGTAGAGGCTTAGTCAATTGTACAGAATTATGGGAGCCGATAGTGAAGAGATTCTCTAATGTTACCTTAAATAAGATGCCAGTATTAATGAAGCCAATAGAAAAAGATCGATATGGATCACTTAAGAGATAAGTTAAGTGCGTTGGGAGACGAAGGTGTAGCTTGGGAAGACGATGAGCAGATCGCGATAAGTTGGTCAATAGTAATGGGTACATTCCTAGTTATAGCCATCGGGGTGTAATAATATGGAAGATTAAGAGTAAGAGAAGATTAGCGAACGACAGTCTAGTGAGCATGCAACAACTCGAGAGGAGATGCCGAGCAGTGTTCCTTACTCAGACAGGACTGGCGAAGAAATTGCTGAAAGACCAATGGAGGAGGCTGGCGTGAGACCACCACGTGCGGCGGAAAAACCTCCCACGGCAGAGAGGAAAACATTGACCAAGAAGAACAAACCCTAGTGAACACATCTGCACCTACAGACACACGCACACATTACCTTGCATGTAGAACAGAAGAAAATGAAAAGAACATTACCTTGCATGTAGAACAAAAAGAAAATGAAAAGAACATTTCATTGCATGTAGAGCAAAAAAGAAAATGAAAAAGAACATTTCATTTCATGTAGAACAGAAGAAAATGAAAAGAACATTACATTGCATGTAGAACAAAAGAAAATGAAAAGAACATTTCATTGCATGTAGAACAGAAGAAAATGAAAAGAACATTTCATTGCATGTAGAACAGAAGAAAATGAAAAGAACATTACATTGCCTGTAGAACAAAAAGAAAATGAAAAGAACATTTCATTGCATGTAGAACAAAAGAAAATGAAAAGAACATTTCATTGCATGTAGAACAAAAGAAAATGGAAAGAACATTACCCTTGCATGTTAGAAAGTAGAATAGAATTGCATGAGACAAATGCATGGTGCATGTTAAATGATGTAATTGGGTTTAGGTGTCATTTACGGGTAAATGACAAATCGGTTAGGGGAGGATTGTGGCACCTTGCATTATTAGAAATATTCATAGAAATATGATTTAATTTTTCTTTTACTCGGTTTATTAAACAGGTTGTTAATTTTTCTTAAACGGAAAATAATTGAGTTGAAAATAATTCACTAAGTTGTACTTAGACGATCCTAAAAGAAAAAGAAGAGAAAGAAAGAGAAAAAGCAAAAGAGAGAGGTCGAGAAATACAAAAAGCGGTCATTAACAAAAACACGTATCAGAAAGGTAATTAGGCCAACATCTTGGCCGATTTTCGAAAGAACAATGGGATTTGTTATTTAGAAGGGAAAGTCATTTAGAGAGTGGAAGGGACAATGCTTGATAAGAGTGTATTGATAATAAAAAAAAAATCGGTCGAAGCACATGACCGACTTTTTGCGTAGAAAGACTCATTATCAATTCGGAGAAAGGGAAATTTTTTAGAACAATAGAAACGAAATTTTTTTAATCAGAGAAAAAGTGTCTTTTTGGGTTGAGGGGAGTGACCGGTGGAACGGTATACAGATTCTGACCTGTTAAGAATTGGAAACCCGCGATAATAAAGTGGAGACATTTTCAATGTAGATAATTAAGATTTTCTGACTGTCGGGTCTGACAAAAACAAGAGGTGAAAAAACGATTGTCTCAGCTCACAGATTGCGCCAATATTCTTTCCTGAAGTCACATCTAATTAGCGGCAGGCTGTTTTGACAGAGCCCAGGTGAGAAAAAGCCAAGATTGTCATTTTTCGTACGTGCAAAAAGGGCAAAATTGGATTTTGTTTTTTTAAAACAAGAACGATGTAAACCACGCCCGAAAAGAGGAGAAAGGATGCTCGATCAATAACAATTGGTCGGAAACGATCACGTGGCATACGGGAGAGAGGAGGAGAAATGCTCGATCAGGAATCATTGGTCGGAAGCGGTCACCTGACATACGAGGGACCGGGAAGGATGGGTGTACGCCTCCCCACCAAAGGCACTGTGAGGAAGTAGGGGTGAAAACAATAGCGATAATGGGGAAACAGAATTAATGCGGCTATTGGAATTATCGAGAAACCCCTGACGCCAACAGACCCACACCGGTTTGCTGCGGACCCCAGTCGACAGAAATCAGTTGAGTTGAGAGTAGCGGCTGAGTTGCAGCTGGACCGCGGGCAGGGATAGAGCCTGAACGCGGGCATCAGGCCCGATTCACTCGCCCCTTTGCGGGCAAGAGAATCCTCAGACAAGAAATCCTTCCACCCAAGTCGAAGACAAGAGAACTTCCAGCCCAAGCAGACGAAGAAGGAGATTGCTCGAAGGACGCCGAGAGTTGTGGCAGAGTTACGGCAGAGTTCAGCCCCGGACGGCAGCGAGAAGAGATCACCTCGGACGACAGAGAGTAGCGGCTGAGTTGCGGCAAGAAATCCTTCCACCCAAGTCGAAACAAGAAATCCTTTCCACCCAAGTCGAAGACAAGAGAACTTCCAGCCCAAGTAGACGAAGAAGAAGATTACTCGAAAGCCGCAGAGAAGATCCAGCCCAAGTCGAAGACAAGAGAAGTTCTATCTAAGTCGACGAAGAAGAAGAAATACAACTCAAGTCGAAGAGAGGAATCAACTGCGAATGATCGATAGAAATTAGCCCCAGTGTCGAACCAAACCACACTCCGACATACACAATTCTAAAGAGTAGGCAATTCGAAATCTTTAGGTTGTGTGATAGAAACTTGGTGCCATAGTCCACAGAGTGGGTCTGGAAATAAGAACAATTTTTCTTTATGTAACGGACATTAGATATAAAAAGGTTGTCACCCTTTTTATCAGTAATTTTTGTCTCGTGAGTTTTTTTTTTTTTTACTTGTGTTTTGCCACCCCCGTTGGACTCAACTTGTATCGGCCCCAATCCCTGCTGGTCCCGTCTGTCTAAGATCTAAACACAACGTGGGTAGACAGACCGGAGATCAGTACAGTTGCTTCAGTAACCAGGTATTGGAAGCGAGTTGGGAAAGGCGAGGCTGGTGATCATCCAACCAAGGGGTTGGAGCGACCAGCTTGGAACCAGTAGGAGCGACCAGGAGGAGCGACGTCACAGTTGGCGCCGTAACCAAGGGATTCGACCCTGGGCCAGGTGTGTAACCGTCACACGAGGCTGGTGATCATCTAACCAAGGGGTTGGAGCGGCACGCTTGGAACCAGGAGGAGCGACAAGGAGAAACGACGTCACAGTTGGCGCCGTAACCAAGGGATTCGACCCTTGGCCAGGTATGTAACCGTCACACAAACTACCGTTTGTTACCAGTCTTATACAGTGTTTTGTCATATTTAAGCCGTGTTTTGCTTCCTAACTACCGTTTGTTACCAGTCTTATACAGTGTTTTGTCATATTTAAGCCGTGTTTTGCTTCCTACCTTCCGTTTGTTACCAGTCTTATACAGTGTTTTGTCATATTTAAGCCGTGTTTTGCTTCCTACCTTCCGTTTGTTACCAGTCTTATACAGTGTTTTGTCATATTTAAGCCGTGTTTTGCTTCCTACCTTCCGTTTGTTACCAGTCTTATACAGTGTTTTGTCATATTTAAGCCGTGTTTTGCTTCCTACCTTCCGTTTGTTACCAGACTTATACAGTGTTTTGTCATATTTAAGCCGTGTTTTGCTTCCTACCTTCCGTTTGTTACCAGTCTTATACAGTGTTTTGTCATATTTAAGCCGTGTTTTGCTTCCTACCTTCCGTTTGTTACCAGTCTTATACAGTGTTTTTTCATATTTAAGCCGTGTTTTGCTTCCTACCTTCCGTTTGTTACCAGTCTTATACATTGTTTTGTCATATTTAAGCCGTGTTTTGCTTCCTACCTTCCGTTTGTTACCAGTCTTATACAGTGTTTTGTCATATTTAAGCCGTGTTTTGCTTCCTACCTTCCGTTTGTTACCAGTCTTATACAGTGTTTTGTCATATTTAAGCCGTGTTTTGCTTCCTACCTTCCGTTTGTTACCAGACTTATACAGTGTTTTGCCATATTTAAGCCGTGTTTTTGCTTCCTACCTTCCGTTTGTTACCAGTCTTATACAGTGTTTTGTCATATTTAAGCCGTGTTTTGCTTCCTAACTAACGTTTGTTAACAGTCTTATACAGTGTTTTGTCATATTTAAGCCGTGTTTTGCTTCCTACCTTCCGTTTGTTACCAGTCTTATACAGTGTTTTGTCATATTTAAGCCGTGTTTTGCTTCCTACCTTCCGTTTGTTACCAGTCTTATACAGTGTTTTTTTCATATTTAAGCCGTGTTTTGCTTCCTACCTTCCGTTTGTTACCAGTCTTATACAGTGTTTTGTCATATTTAAGCCGTGTTTTGCTTCCTACCTTCCGTTTGTTACCAGTCTTATACAGTGTTTTGTCATATTTAAGCCGTGTTTTGCTTCCTACCTTCCGTTTGTTACCAGTCTTATACAGTGTTTTGTCATATTTAAGCCGTGTTTTGCTTCCTACCTTCCGTTTGTTACCAGACTTATACAGTGTTTTGCCATATTTAAGCCGTGTTTTGCTTCCTACCTTCCGTTTGTTACCAGTCTTATACAGTGTTTTGTCAAATTTAAGCCGTGTTTTGCTTCCTACCTTCCGTTTGTTACCAGTCTTATACAGTGTTTTGCCATATTTAAGCCGTGTTTTGCTTCCTACCTTCCGTTTGTTACCTGTCTTATACAGTGTTTGCCATATTTAAGCCGTGCTTTGCCTGCTACCTTCCATGTTTTTTTTTTATATACCGGGCTTTATTTGCTGCCTTCCGTATTCTGCCAGTCGAATACAATACTTTGCTTGCTATCTGTCGTATTTTGCCAGTTCTATACTGTGTTTTACTTGCTATCTACCGCGTTTTGCCAATTATATACCGTGCTTTGCTTGCCAGATAGTGCTAGATATCTACATTGTTTTAATCGCTACTTTCTATGCAATTATATGCGGTGTTTTTTTTACTCGCTACAGTGTTTTGCCTGATATATATATATATATATACTGTGTTTTGCTTGCTAGCTACAGTGTTTTTCCTGTTGTATACTGTGATTTCCTCGTCATTTCCAAGTTTTGTCAGTTGAGTCCAGTACTTTGCTATCTATCGTACTTTATCGTTTATATACCTTGCTACCTTCCGTGTATTGTCAGTTGAAAAGAGTCTTTTGTTCGCTAACTACCATACTGTGCCAATTATATAACATATTTTCCTTGCTACCTTCCATGTTTTGTCAGTTAAATACAGTGTTTGGCTTGCTATCTACTATATTTTGCTCCTTATATACCGTATTTGCTTACTATCTTCCATGTTTTTGCTTGTTATATATCGTGTTTTCCTTGCTACCTTCTATGATTTGTCAGGTGAATACAATGTTTTGCTTGCTATCTACTTCTTCTTTGATGTGTCGTGTCCTTTCAAGACTCAGGCGATCATGGCTCTTCACATTTTCCTATTCCTTGTAGATCTTAATATGCTTTGTCTTTTCGTTATTTCTCCCAAACCCTAGTCTACCGTCCATTTGCTCAAGTATGTTACGCACTGCTTTCCTCTTTCCCTCAATCTGTCCTGTGAGTATCAGGTTTTCCAAGCACTCCTTCCTCATTACGGGCTCTAGAAATTTCAACTGGCTCCTCCTGATATCTACAGTGTTTGTTTATTTACAAATGCGAACTATATTGATTCAGTTCCATTTTTTATTTATTCGACCGACATCTTTTCTATATTGATAACAATGATGAAACAAATCCAAGGTTTGAAGTCTCGCTTCGTTCATTTACTTTATCGATCAGTATGAATATTCTATGCATCCTGTGACTGGGTGTACGTAGTAATAAAAAAGAAGGAAAAACACATATTTGAACGCAATCGAAGCAAGATGACTAAATCCGTTTGAAATCCCCATAACAAAGGCGATGCAAAATGACAACAGTGATTAAGTCGAGGAGAAATATCTTAGAAGCAGCAGTAATAGCAGCACCTCAGCAGTAAAGTACATCGCGAGGTGACAACGGCGTCTTCTGATTGGTCCGTAAATCGGTAAGATCTCACACACGCATTCATGCGCTAATTTTAAGGGAAGCGGATAAAAGCTTACAGAGTGCGCGCGTCCGTGCATACACCCCATGCACACACGCACACAGACAAACATGAATATGTTTTAGGACATATTAAAAAAAACAGGCGACGTAAAGTGAAACATCGAGTGACCTACCTGGCGAGTATGGGCGCTAGAGCTGAAACGAAGATGCATGAAAAAGAATAAAAACGTAGTCTAATGCCACAAAATAATAGGAAGTTGTGGAGAGCCTTGATCGCCCATGTCATAAAAACATACACATTCCTTTCTATGCAGGTGCTGGCAAGTAGTAAACATTCAAATATTAGAACAGTTTTATTTATGTAAACAAAAATTTTACATTCAGAAAAAAAGGCGCGATTTTATAGTAATTTTCTTCCTGGGTCATTTCGCTATTACATTTACAGTACCTCCCACCCCGTTTAGAGATGTTTTGATTGATTCGTTTTCTACGGCGTATCAAACCTTTGCAGGTTATTTAAAGCCAGTAAATATCTTTAGATCCTACGATTTTTTTTTATTTTAAATAATTATAATTTAGTTCAGGATATGCGGGTTCTAAGGGAATTTTTCGGCCGAGCATACGGGCTCTGAGAACCCACGGTAAACTCGGCCTTGTGCCACATGCATCCCTAGGGGGGGGGGCTGTTAAATATTAACAGTTGAATAGATTGAACGGTGGGTCAACTGACACACAATCACTAGTCGTGTAATACTCTACTGTTGTACTTACTGTTTAATATATATCTACACTAGTTGTTTTGTTATTTAACCATTTATTTGGTCACAACAATTATTATTATTGTCATCATTTTTATTATTATATCGTTTGATTTCTGTTGTATACATTTTCCTTCCGGGTCCTAACCAGAGACCTAAGATCACAAATGGCTTCCTCGCATTTTCCCCTGGTTATGATTATTTAAAAATCTGCCAGCCCCACGATTTTAGTCAAAAAAGATCTAAAGATTTAAGGAAATTTTATGCGATAATCTCGTAATTTTGCTATTATTATTATTATTATTATTATTATTATTATTATTATTCGTATATGTTTCCTGCTTTGTATCCTGTAGAGCCGAGTCCATACTATGGTCCTTAGGCCCTATAATAGAACTGTCATTTAACTGCTAGAACTTTTCTGAGTACATGCCATATTGTTAGTAGGACAATCTTTTGAGCAACTTTTATGTTCATATTACTTGGGACACTCTTTGTAAAATTGTCCATTTCTTTTCTTACGAGACCCTGACCTCTTCTTCTTCTTCTTCTTATTATTATTATTATTATTATTATTATTATTATCCTATTTCTATATTTACCAAACATTTTCTTTTTTATAATGGCACCAGTATGGTAACAGCAACTCTTTCATCTGGGTCTATTTTAAGTAGAGCACATTAACCAAAACCTAGAGTCTACAGTTATCTCGAACGCTATCCATGGTCCTGCTTTTGTATCATTATTCCTATCAGAAATTTAATTTGACAAACTGGTGCTGAAAGTTCTCAGCCCATCCAAGTACGGATTAAAAAATTTTATGTTTCGTCATTTGCCTGAAACGGGGATGTGGGTCGAACCAAAAACTCGTTAGCATCTTTTTTTATTAAATTTATGTCGCGAAAAAAATCTGAATAAAACGGTTATCGCGAATGGCTGCTAAAGGAAGTGGCACTCAGCAAGGAGAGTCTCTCTTTCTATCTCTATCTCTCTCTTTCTCACTCACTTTCTGTGTCCATCTCTCTGTTTTTCTTTCTCTCGCTTTCCCTCTCTCTCTCTCCTTCTTTTTGTCTCTCTCTCTCCTTCTCTTTGTCTCTCTCTCTCTCTCTCTGTTTTTTTCTCTCAGTTTTCTATCTCTTTCCCACTCTCTCTCTCTCTCTCTTTTTTTCTGGTTTTCGCTCTATTTCTTTCTGTTTTTTCTCTGTTTTTTCTCTATGTTGTTCCCTCTCTCTATCTCTTTCTCATATATATATATATATATATATATTTTAGTTGATTGATGTGAGTTTGTGACCCTGAGTTTCACACTTTTGCGATTGTCAAACGAAAGCGTGAGACCCAGGGTCGCAAACTCACATCAATCCAACCAAATATGTTAGCTCTATCTCTGAGTTTGAGCGCTTTCTAATAAGTACCGCGTATATAATATATATAAATAATATATATAAATTGCATATATATATATATATATATATATATATATATATATATATATATATATATATACACACACTTTTCACACACACACACACACACACACACACACACACACACACACACATATATATATATATATATAATATAGTTTTAAGGTATGCTATATTTATGGGTTAAAGTGCTCAATATCAGGGATAGAGCTTATAGAATTCTAAAAGTGGACATTGACGTCAACACCCAGAGGCGACAGACTGTTTCATGCTTAAACGCAATCGTCAGGATTGTGTTTAAGGGATTTCCTATTCGAATTTCGTAGATGCAGCATCGAATACACTACAAAACGTTTATTTTTGCCTTTCACTGAGTTCATGTGGAACTGATTAATCAAGTTTCTTTACCATGCCAGTTTTCCTCAGATAGTCCTGTTATAAACACGGAGAACAAAAGAAGCAAATAAGTACCTGTTACCTACAAGTACGTATTTCTCGAATCCGTTGGCCGATCGATGTAACACATACTTTAATGAATTAAAAAAAAGTAAAACACATTATTTAATAAATTTAAACATTAAATGTAAAATTAAAAAGTAACTCATTATTTAATAATTAAGAACAGGACGTCTATTCCAAATAAGAAGTACCCACTGGAGTAACGATTTAAGTAGTAACAAAAGTCGGATTAAAAATAAATCCATTACCGTAATTCCTCATGTATACCGTAATTCTCCATGTATAATACGCCTTCGTCCTAAATATGCAGGAAAATGTTTCTACTCATGCATAATACGCATTCCTTCTTTGGTAATCAAAGCCTATAAATTGTACCTCTCCAATTTCATTACGACCTGCATTTCCTCAGTCAGTTATGTGCCATGCATGATACACACTTACGCGATCATATATCTTTCGATAGATGATTGCAGCAGGTTGCCATTTCTTTCTGCTATTTAACCCATAGCTGGGGGAAGAAGAGGATTCATGCCTTTCCCAAGGGTATAAGTGAATGTGATGAATTAGACTGAAATTCTAACTCGGCTCTCCGATTCCTCAATCCGTGCCTCCCTTTTCCTTTGCATCTAATAATACTTACAAATGTAAAATAAAATATGAATTATCATAAAATTAAATTAGAATATTATTATTCTGTTTATTCCAATTTAATTTTATGATAATTCTTATTTTATTTTACATTTGTAAGTATTGTTAAATACATATTGTATATGACATCTTTATGAGGTCGCAGTCGCCGAATGTTAGTGTCAAATTGTCGTGTGTTTTTGGGTGAGTAGTCATTATGCAACTGAAATCGACCTATGAAACGTTTTAAAAGTTTTTTTGTAGCTGTATAATACGCACCTTAATTTTGATTACATTTTTAGAAAAATGTGTCTTATACATGGGGAATTACGGTAATTCTTTAGAAGGGACGAGTAGATATATAAACCATAAATGCATATACGCTTTCTTTCATTATATACCCGTCTCTCCCCCCCTCTGTTTCTCTTTTTCTCTCTTACTCTCTCTCTCCCTTTCTCTCTTTCACTCTCTCCCTTTCTCTCTCTTTCTCTCTCTCTCTTTATCTCATTCGCTCTCTCTTTCTCGCATTCTCTCTCTCTTTCTCTCATTCTCTCTCTTTCTCTCATTCTCTCTCTTTCACTCCCTTTCTGTCTCTCTGTCTCTCTCTCTCATTTCCAGGCACTTTTCTGTTTTTAGTTTAAATAATCTTTATTATTTGTTTTCTTTCTCTCGGTTTTTCCCTACTTTTCTTTCTGTTGTTTTCTTTTTATTTCGTTTTTTTTTTAACCCTTTTTTTCTACCTTGCTTCGCTCATTATTATTTCTTCTTCTTCTTCTTCTTCTTCTTCTTCTTCTTCTTCTTCTTCTTCTTCTTCTCCTCCTCCTCCTCCTCCTCCTTCTTCTTCTTCTTCTTCTTCTTCTTCTTCTTCTTCTTCTCTTTCCTTTCTTACATTTTTTTATTCTCCCCTACACACATACCTCTCTCTTTTTCCTCTCTCTACATTTCTTTATTTCTTTTCTTTCTCAGTATACGTTTTCTTTTCTTCTTTTCTTCTTCTTCTTGCATCTTTGTTAACAACTTTTTCTTTGTAATGCTTCTAACTTCTTTGGTCATTATTTCTCTCTATCGTCCTCTCTCTCTCTCACTAATTCTCTCTCTCTCTCTCTCTTAGTCCGTCAGTCTATCTATCTATCTATCTATCTATCTATCTATCTATCTATCCTCTCCTTTTCACAATATTTTCTTCCTCCTCTTCTTTTACTTCTTTTTCCTTCCTAGCTTCCCTTTATTAACGTTGTTTATTCTAGGCTTCTTTTCACTCAGTTTCTTTCTCTTTTTTTTTCAATGTTTCTTTTTTTTTTTTTTTTTTTTTTTTCTTTCTTTTCTTTCTTTCTTTTCTTTCTTTCTTTTTTCTTTGGAATACTTAGTCTTTATTTCTTTTATTCTTCTTTTTGCTAATTACATATATTCTGAAATTTTCAATAACCTTTTTCTTCTAATTTTTTCTGTTGTCTTCTCTTTCAACAACTCCCTCTCGCTCTTTCTCTTTCTTTCTTTCTTTCTTTCTCTCTCTCTCTCTCTCTCTCTCTCTTTTTTATTAATATCTCCGCTCGTATTTTTTTTTTGTTTCTTTCTTTCCTGCCTTCTCTTCCGCTTTATTATTTTCGTTTTCTTCCTCTCCTTTTTGGCATGAGTGTGACTCTTTTTCTTCTTTCCCTTTCTTTTTCTTACCCTTTTACTCTCTTTCCTTTCTTTTTTTTATTATCCATGTTTTTTTTTGTTGTTTTTTTTTTTTATTAGGCTGCTTCCTAATCGACTTTCCACACACACGGACGGCTCGATGACGTGTCTTCATGGTTTCAAGGCCAGCACCTGCTTTCCTTTAAGTGGGTTTGGGATGGACCCTCTGCTTATATCACTCATTAGATCAGCCAGAGGACGTCACGCCCAGATGAGCCAAAATGTTACCCCCAACTCCCACCAGACTCTATATTAAACAATAAGACACCTGTCTCTTGAGCGGGTGCCTTTTCACGTGTGTAGATTGCATTTAAAAAGATCAGAGACTATAAATAGAAAAAGATTGGGTTAAAGTAATGTCGGGTATGGAATAACACGTGATATTTACATCGTTTTAAAATGACAGATTTTACAAGTACATAAATGTAGTCTATTGGTAAATTTCAATTGCGCGAGATAGATTTGGACTGGCTAAAACAGATATGTGATATATCTGCCTCGCAAGCTAGTTGTGTTTTTCCCCAGAGTTTACTGTTGTCTGGATTCGAGTTCAGCACGTCTGGATTCAAGTTCAGCTCGTCTGGATTCGAGTTCAGCTAGAAGGTAAGATTTTGAATTCTAGCCTTTCAAGGCAACCAAACACTATGCCCTTGAAAGTTTGGCGCAACTTATTTTTTCTAACATTTATTTCCCTCATTTGACATGTTTTCAAATAAAACTAAGCATATTAGATAGATAGATAGATAGATAGATAGATAGATAGATAGATAGAAAGAAAATGAACAGATTCAGATAGATAGATAGATAGATAGATAGATAGATAGATAGATAGAAAATGACTGAGATAGATAGATAGATAGATAGATAGATAGATAGATAGATAGAGAAACAACTTACCCTCTCTTTATCTCTATTTCACTCACTTTTTCTTTCACTATATTTCTCTCTCTTTGTCAATCTCTGTTCTCTCTCCCTGTGTGTTTCTCTCTCTCTTTCTATCTCTCTTTCTTCTCTTTCAGTCCCTTTCTGTTCACTCTCTTTCTGCTCTTAGTCTCAATCTCAATTCTTTCTCACTACCCGTGCTCTTCTGTACCTTTTCCTTTCTTTCTCTATTTCTTTTCTGACTACTCTTCATCTTTGTTTTCTTTTTTCTCTTCTTTCCAAAACTGAGTTCACAATTTATTTTTCTTCAAAATTACGATATTTAATTGATATGCAATGTTTCCAATTCTTTAAAACCTATTTTATACCCTACCTGTCTTTTTTCTTTCTTTCTCTTTCTCTATTTCTTTTACACTCTCTCTCCCACTTTCTCCCCTTTTCACTCTCTCTTTACATCTCACTTTTTCTTCCTCTCTGTCATTATATATATATGTGCGTCTTTGTGTGTGTGTGTGTGTGTGTGTGTGTGTGCGTGTACGTCTATATATATATATATATATATATATATATACTAAAATTCAATATATCCAATTTAATTATTCGTAATGACTCCTCCCTACCAACTAACGTGTTGTAGAAAAACAATATTTTATAAAAATTTAAATGTCCATTGGCAGATTGTATCTCCAACATAAAAAACATATATATATGTTGGTCATACTACTTCTACGTTGTCTCGACGGTTGAGTTTTCATTTGAATGATGCATCAAACATATCGCATTTACAATAGCATGCCTGTCCACATTCACAACTAATATCTGTCTAATATTATGTTCATGGCTATTTTTTCTCTTAGTTGATAGCACAATAATACTCACACATGCACACAGTAAAAAAACTTTCAGATATTAGAGGCCATATACAGTAAAACAAAGCAACCCACACTCAACACGATCTCATTTCAAACTGGTCACAACACATTACATTGCATCTAGACATTGGTTCTGTTGTAATATTTGGTACGTGGTACGACGTCATAGAACCGCATCTTGAACTTACGATCTCCGTCTGCTATTCCACGACCTTTATCATCGCATAGCAATTTCCTATGTCAAAATAACAAAATATCATCTGCCTGTATTACTACTCTGAGGATGGCTCATGTGAGCCGAAAGGTTAGGACCAACTTAATAACAAAATAGCCAAATGTTGGACAATTTTCGTCTTTACTTTCACCAGAAATTAAAGCAAACATTCGAACATTAGAACGGCTCATGATCAGACATAATAGATATTCAATCTCTGGTATATTTAATAATATATGTTTAAATAATGATCTGCTCCTCCAATACGTTATACTATTTCATGCCTGACGATTACGTCTAGCATGAAACAGCCTCTCGCCTCTGCGTGTTGACTTCAATGTTCACTATTATATATATATATATATGTGTGTGTGTGTGTGTGTGTGTGTGTGTGTGTGTGTATCAAATATGTGGTGCAGTTCAATTTATATTACAATGCATCATTCATACAAAAACTAGATTAGTAAAGTTAATGATATAAAATGGCGAAATCCTTTCGCTAAGAAAATTTTAAAGGTGCATTAACCTATCAATCACTCAATGAATGTTATGATCTTTGTTTTTTGAAATTATAAGCCGTATAAGGTCTTTCTTAAATACGCAAGTACTTTCGACTGTACATTTAGTCATCTTCAGACATGGAAATTATTTTGTTTTTCGTAAAATTCAGGTAGCATCCGAGACGAAAAATATAATGCGAATCGAAATATGCTTTTTTTTTTTTCTCTTTTTTTTTTTTTTTTGAAATGTTTTATTGTTAACGGGTACAAACTTTTGGAGTGTGCAGTCGCAACGCTAAAGTTGATTTTTTTTTTTAATTTAAGAGAGTGCGTTTTTTACTAATATGGCAATTTGAGAATTTTTTGCTGTTTATCAGTCAATGTGGCATAAAATAAATTGTTCAATAAATAGATTAATGTCTCAGTTGTTATCCCGAACATTTGCACGTCGGATCAGATCTTTTAAATCAAATATGTGGTGCAGTTCAATTTATATTACAATGAATCATTCATACAAAAAGTAAATTTTTTGTATGAATGATTCATTGTAATATATATATAGTAATTAGTAGGAGGATTTGATAATTATATTTAATTAATTCATCGAGTCTGATAGAAACCTCAACAGAATGCAGAAAGCACTGGCCGGCCGTTTCGTCCTATATTTGGGACTCATCAGCAGTGCGCATCAACTACCGAGAATTGAAACCCTGACAGTTAGGTTGTTAAGCGAATATCATACCAACTGTTTTAATGGGCCTCGGTGACGAAGAGATTCCAAATCAGACTCAACTTAGCGCCGCTCACTCACATATTCCGTGGTGGAACTCTTACTGAGTTCTCTGTAACCATAGGACTGTGCTCCCTGGAGCCACGACTACTCTCACCAATCCGCTACCAACTTTGTTTATCATCGCTTGAACCGGCTTCTAATGCTCCAGATTCGATGAATTAATTAAATATATATATATATATATATATATATATATATATATATATATAGAGAGAGAGAGAGAGAGAGAGAGAGAGAGAGAAAACGGTCGTAGCAGTTGCAGGATAGAGAAATATTGAGTCAGCTTCAAAGCTCTCCCTTCCCAAATTCAGGTACCCATTTTTGCACTGTTGATATAGCTGAAGCGTCATCTCCTAGTCAGCCTATGAACTTTTCAGCTTACCCTTATACCTTGAAAGAAACAATGCAGTTATTAATAAGCAGAGTTGAAATGAATGCATGCAAGATTTCACGGCTCTAGCATCACACCTTCACAGTCAGCCTATGAACTTTTCAGCCCACCCTCGTACCTGGAAAGAAACAATGCAGTTAATAAGAACTGAAAATAATGCAAGATGTAGATCATAAATTTGTTGCTGATAATTTTACTATAAAATGTATTCATATGATTTTTTAGTGTTGCATTGATTGTCATTTTGCTATAAAATCGTTCATTTTAGTATCAAAATGTACGGTTGATTTTTATTTGGGGTTCATTATTTGCCTCTAACTGCGATCCTAACAGATGCTACCCGACCCGGGGTCAATGTCGACCTATGAACAACCGTAGTTAAGAGGTAGTTCCACCCTCTTCAAAACTGCCTTGCTGCCGGATGTAGTTTATCGTTATAACCAGGACGAACGTTGCACATTAATGCATATTGGTTGTATTGGAGTAATTAATTTGTGGTGTAAAAAAGAACATCTGAACAACTTATCGGAAATAAATGAGGCTGGATGTTGCAAAAAAACGCGCAACGTTGATAAAATCAAGTTTTTATTTCTCAAGGCTAATGAAATCTCGCAAGACTGGCTGTAATAAAAACCCTGAAAATATATCAGTCGACAACATGTAAAGCTTGAACGACGCTTCGGTAAATTTCGTTAAGAAGGATGATAAAAAACATCTGCTCTACGCATGCGTACGATTCTCGATTAACTTTTCCAACTGTTACTATTTACTGAATTTTCTACCACAGGCCTCCACAATAAAAAAAAAAATAAATACGAACGGCCACACTGATCGTAGAAGTTTAGCCGAAAGAGTATATTTTTTAGAATAATGTACTAAACATGAGATAAAAAAAAACATAACAGATATACAGACAGAAAGGGACGTTGAGAAAATTATTACTTTTCTTTTTCTACAGAGATTTTTTTTTAATCATAACACAAGCAAAACAATAATTCTAGTAATACGCCTATCATCCTGTTCACACCTCCAAATCTTTTGAACAGAGTTAGATGTTTATCCCTTTCCTATTTAGTATTGGGTTTCCGGTTCTTTCTAAAATTTTCTTCAGCTTTATACTCCCAAGGTTTATCCTTTTTTACGCTCATACAACACCATACAGTAACCCTCTGCCTTCGGTGGCTCTTGGGCCTTGTATTGGATAATCATTAGTAAAAAAAGATATACAATGGGTTAGAGTAAAAGAAAATGAGAATACGTTAATAAGGAAAAAGGATTATAAATGAATAAGAGTTAGAAAGACAGAAGATGGCGATTGATGTTGTATTTAAATTTTTTGAAGATTGTAGGTGGCGGGAAAGAAGGGTATGCAATGTTATTGGTCCCGATCTGGCATCTCGACTTCAGTGAGATTCCTACCGTCGTGACGTGGTTTCCTTGGTATCTCGACCGCATGAATTTAAGCGTTTTAGTGTTGAAATTTTGCTTGATTTAACCATAAGTTCTTTTCTAATAGATTCTTTTATCGCCCTTCGCACTTCTAGAACACAATTCTGTTTCTTTGTTTTCCTTGCTTATGATCTTCAAAACTTTCAAGAGATTAATTAGATGGGAAGATAGCGAAGTATTAGTTGCATTGTTTGTTTGTTTGACGGCATATCAACATCCCTATGGGTCATTTAATGCCGAAATTTAATTGAAATATTTTGAACACAATTTTATGGCTTCAACTAAATACTTTTTAAGTACAATTTTTTATTCATTCAACTACAAATAAAATGTATTTTTGGTCATTTTGCTATAAAATGTATTGTTAGTAATTCTACTATAAAATGTATTGTTAGCCATTTTGCTATAAAATGTATTTTTAGTAATTATACTATAAAATGTATTGTTGGCCATTTTGCTATAAAAGGTATTGTTAGTAATTCTACTATAAAATGTATTGTTGGCCATTTTGTTATAAAATGTATTGTTAGTAATTCTACTATAAAATGTCGGACATTTTGCTATAAAATGTATTGTTAGTAATTCTACTATAAAATGTCGGACATTTTGCTATAAAATGTATTGTTAGTAATTCTACTATAAAATGTCGGACATTTTGCTATAAAATGTATTTTTAGTAATTCTACTATAAAATGTCGGACATTTTGCTATAAAATGTATTGTTTGTAATTCTACTATAAAATGTATTGCTGGTATTTTGACTATAAAAATGTATTCTTATACTTTCATAGTGTTTTGATTTTTGTTTGGAGTTTCACTATTTGCCCGTAGATTGGACCCTAACAGGTGCTGCCACCCCGGGTGGACCTGGGAAGAACAGCAATTTCTTGGTTATACGCTCCTCAAAACCCATTCACCTGATCAGAGGTCTTGCTGTCGGATGTAGTTTATTATTGGTTGAATAAAGTCATGTTTCCAGAAAACTGAAATTTTCGTACGCAGTCCATTCAGTATCAGTCGCTGAATTTATTCTAATGCACACAAAAAGTTTATTATTTTGCACACCCTTCGCGAACCACACTGTGTAGTCGGGCGGCTCACATGCGGCCCACGAGACGTAATCTCTTCAGGGCCAGTCTAAAACAAGATCAAAATAACATTCTTATCTGTTCTCAGATCTATTCCTTTACTTGAATATTGTTTTTTCATTCTCATATATAGGTTGTTACATAAATTTGTCCGTTTCTAATTATTTATTTTAATATTTAGTATTTATTAATAGTTTTGTTTATTGGTTCGTTTTTTTACAGTTTATCAACCCTTTGCAAGTTATTCAACGCCAGACTTTTTTTAAACTGTAAAAATGTGTTTATTTTTTGTTCGTTTTTAGATTTATTAATAATTTAGTGATACAAGTCTTATTAATTAACCCATAGCTGATGGGGAGAGAGGTGTATTCATACCTTTCCCAAGGGTATTTGAGTGTAAATGAATCTAACAAACCCGACTGGAATCGGAACTCGGCTCTCCGATTAATAATTCCATGACATTTTCGATTACATCACCGCGCATCCAGCTTACAGCACCTGGTATTCCTAAACGGCCACCAATCTAGGTACTAACCAATCTCGACGTTGTTAACTTCGCTGTTTCATACGCCAACCGGTGTTTCAACGTGATGTGACCAACCGCACATCCATGCTTACAGCATTGGTTGTCTTAAACCGTCATCCATATAACTACTGACCAGGTTCTACGTTGCTTAACTTCGATGATCGCACGGGAACAGGTGTTCCAACGTGATATGACTGTAAGCCTCATTAATAGTTCTGATGCCTCATTCAAAAATGTCTTTTTCCTTTCATTGTTTACGACATCCTGTCAATGTTTCACTTACTGTTCGATTCCTCGACGATAGAAATCTCTAGATTTTGACACGAAAAATGCACCAAGCCACGTTTTATAATCTACATTGTTGTTGAATGAATCACCCTAATTGTCAGAAAGCGATCGGAAAAAGTTGGTATTCTGAAGGATCTAAATCAGGAGAGTATGTTGGGTGTGGCAGAACATCCCAACCAAGAATTTTAATTGCATGTTTGGTCATGCTAGTCACGTGGGGCAAGCATTGTCATGTTGAATAACCACACTGTATCGCCGATCAGAAAATTAAAAACACAATTTTACATACTTACAAAATACATTTATTAGTCAAGTACATAGTCTCCATTGTTTTTTAACAACTGTCTCCCATCATTCTACTAACTTGTTGAAGCCATTTTCAGAGAAAATTGGGGTTTTTTGGAATTTTTTTTTTTTTTTTTTTTTTTGTTGGAAGAAAGCTGTGAGGTATCTTTCGGCTGACTATACAGAATCAATTTTTTGCCATTTAAATTTTTCCGTAGAGTCTGGAACAAATGAAATTCCGAAAGAGTCACGTCAGAAGACGATGAATGTTGGAGGATTTCTCCTTTCAGCTCCTTAAGTTATTGCAAGATCTGTTTTACAAGATACGGCCTTACGCTATCGTGGTTTGAAAATGATACTTTCTCGATTTACCCAAATCGGCCAATTCGTCCCGTTCCGTCTATGTAATTGCTTGATACTTGATTTCCCACCAACAAATTTCTTATCGTCTCCTTTTGCCACATTTGTATTCACAATTCCCTGTTTTTTTCAAATGGGAGTCACTGTCTATTATAATTATGGATAAGACAGGTAGCATCCATTTTGACACAATTCTTTTATAGAATATCCAATAAATTCGTTTCTTCTTTCCGCACAAATAAGTTTTAACTTCGTCGCAGATCCACCATTTTTTTTTATTACCATATTTCAAAAGCAAAATTTCTTAATTTTCAAATATAAATTTATTAAAAAACAGAAAAAATACTTTTAGTGGGAAAGATGCGCTTGTTTATTTTTACACAAAAAAAAAAATCAGCTCTTCGTTTAATATTTGCCTCTAGGCAAAAACCAATGTTTTAAATACGGAAAAGATATTTTTTGTTTGAATTCCAGTCAACACTGAAATTGTTGATTCGGGCAAAATGCGTTGTGACCAATGCAAGAAGCCATTCAAACGCTATTTCGAACAACATCGAAAAATCACAAAGCAAACTAGCATTTAAGGTCATCCTAGAAAATCCAAGCCTGACAGTTGAATCACTTAGAGGCTCTGCACATTCTTTCTGAGTCTCTAGTGACATATATATACACTCAGTTTCAGCTTTGGATGGTTTTAGGATTCATTCTAACTGATTGTTGTATAATTAATGTTTTTTCTAAGGTTCTTGAGTGGCGAATAATGTGCTTAAAGCTAGAATATAGTTTTCTCTTTTTAATTCTTTATTTTACTCGCCCCCCACCCACTTTGGGAATGCTTACCTCACACCATTACACAGAAATCCCTAGCTTGTACTGAGAGGCTGGATACATCGCTTCACGCGTTCACCCCCACACATGAACTCCTCTGTCCACTGGAAACGAGTAGAGTATGACAAGGCAGCAAGGCATCAGTCTAACACAGTCCAATGGGAGGTTCTCTGGCTCAAATGTGTCGCAGTAACCGATACGCTTACTTGGACGTCCCTCAGCTCCGTCGTTACGCCATTCTTGATGGTCTCCACGCCCTTCTTGATGGTTTCCACGCCTTCAAAACGGCCCCAACCCTTGATGGTCTCCCTTGATCTTGGAGAAAAGGAAATGTGGCATGCAGCAAGATCAGGTGAATAGGGATGTTCCTCTCGGCCAGGAACTGCCGGGTACTCAGGGCGTTGTGAGCAAGTACTTTGTCGTGGCGAAGAAGAAACGATGCCTCTCAGCTACGTTGCCTTCAAAATGAGTCGCTTTGATCACCCCCTTGAAGTTGGGGAAAATAAAAAGTCACCTATAGCAAAATCAGGTGAAGAGGGAGGTTATTCCAGTACGGCGATGTTCTTTTCGGGGAGGAACTTCCGGTATCTCAGGGCGTTGTGAGCAGGTGAATTGTCGTGGTGAAGCAGACATGATTCGTCCTACCACAACTGTTTCATGTGAAAAAATGCAATGGTTGTAGAAAGCTAAGACTACAGTTATATACTCCCAAGATATGTTAGATGATGACACAATCCGCTTATCCCTCTTTCAGCCATGGTTCACTCAGCACGTTCAGTCCCGTTACTTTTTAAACAGACCTCATATGTTTAAAATTCACTTTCATAATTTATTCTATGTTTAGTGATTCTTGAATGCTCCTCAGTTCCATTGTTATGCCTTCTTGAAGGCCTCCATGCCTTCAAAACAAGTCACCTTGATGATCAACTTGAGCTTGGAAAACAGAAAAAGTCACAGAGAAGTATCAGGTGAATAAGGAGGTTGTTCCAGTACGGCGATGTTCTTGGCTTGACAACCGCCGGGCATTGTAACCAAGTGCATTGTCATGGTAAAGTAGCCATGATTTTTCCTGCCAAAATAGTATGTGAAAAAATAGATCTGTCTGAAAAGTAATGGGACTGTTGTCACAAACAATTTATTTCAATTCCAAAGAATAGACTACATAGTTTCACCTTCAAAATAATCCTCTTCAAATCTAATACACTTTTCGATCCTTCTCTGCCATGCTTCTATAGCCTGTTAGAAGGAATCTTCTTGGATGCCCTTCACTTTTGTCATTTTGGCCCTGTTGATGGCCTCTATGCCTTTAAAATGGGTCCCCTTGATTGATCCCCTTAAACTTGGGGAAAAGAAAAAGTCACACAGAGCAAGAGCATGTGAAAAGGGAGTTTGTTCCAGTATGACAAGGTTTTTCTTAGTAAGGAACTTCTGGATTCTCAGAGCATTGTGAGCAAGTGCATTGTCATGGTGAAGCATCCACAATTTATCCTGTCACCAAAGCAATGGTGACAGGATGCTAAAATTACAGTTATATCCCAAGATATCATGTTAAATGATAAAATAATCTCCTTATCCCACTTTCAGCCATGGCTCACTCAGCACATTCAGTCCTGTTAGTTTTTAAACAGACCTCATATGTTTAAAATTCACTTTCACAATTTATGCTATGTTTAGTGATTCTTGAATGCTCCTCAGTTCCATTGTTATGCCTTCTTGAAGGCCTCCATGCCTTCAAAACAAGTCACCTTGATGATCAACTTGAGCTTGGAAAACAGAAAAAGTCACAGAGAAATATCTGGTGAATCAGGAGGTTGTTCCAGTACGGCGATGTTCTTGGCTGGAAACTGTCGGATGCTCAGGGCATTGTGATTAAGTGCATTGTCACGATGAAGTAACCATGATTTGTCCTGCCAAAATAGCATGTGAAAACAAAATGCAATGGTTACAGAAAGCTAAGATTACAGTTATATACTCCCAAGATATCATGTTAGATGATAAAACAATCTCTGTATCCCACATTCACCCATGGATCACTCAGCACATTCAGTCCCGTTACTTTTTAGACAGGCCTCATGTTTTTAAAATTCACTTTCGCAATTTATGCCATGTTTATTGTTCAAAATACATTATAAGGTACCTGAACGATTTCTTTTCCTTTTTTTCTTTTTCTTAGCGAATGAGAATTTGCAAGCTAGTCTGAAACTTTTTTATAAAAAATAATATTCAGTATTTACCAAAATCTTAACGTATTAAAGACTGGTTTACTCTTAAACAGGCAAGTAATAATCCATGTTTAGACAATTATCAATTGTGATTTTCCAGATAAAAACCATTTTTAAAACTTAAATCAAATACACCAAATAGAGTGAAAAGCCTCCAGCAAATTTGGCTCTCGTGATTACCGGCGGCTCTGTAATAGGGCATTAAATAAGTGTAATGGTCTCTATTTCTCCCCTCTTTAGTCAATTTGATCACCCTTTACTCATAAAGCCGAAAGTTTTGCCTGTAAATCCTCCTAAAACTCTACTCTTGAGTCATCTAGTGTATCTCTGCCTAACTTCCTACTTAGAATTGATTCTCTGTTGAGTAATATGCATATAACACCTTTCATGGTTTGTTATCATCTCTAACCCAGCTCCCCACAAATAATACAGACCCGATGGCATCCATGTAATAAGTAGTCATTAAGAAGTGCTCTTCGGAAATGACTCCAATTCTCTCTAAACTGTATAATTGGTTCGCTGCCTGTTGGAAGTCATCATTTGTTGTTCCAGTTTATAAGAATTCTGGTGAGCCGTCCGACCCTTCGAACTATCGGCCTTCTACCTCTCTTTGATTAACTCCTAGAGTCCCTAATCAATGATAAATTGGTTCATCATCTCTCATCGCAGGGTCTTTTCTCAGACAAGCAAGATGGCTTTCTTTTATCCAGGTCAATTACTGATGTTCTAACGATAATTGTGTAAAGAGTTGATCATGCTCTAAATAAAACCCGGGCTGTTGAATTGGACATCTCGAAAGCCTTTGACAGGGTCTGGCATTCAGGGCTTCTCCACCTTTTTTTGAACTGATCTAGTATTTTCTATCAAACCGTGAAATAAAATCTTGAACGGACACTTGTCTTCATCCTTTCGAACTAACGCGGGAGTTTCCCCAGAGCTCCATCCTTGGTCTTAGTGTTTTTTTTTTTAATTTTCATTCATGGACTTAATGATGACATCAGCTCTCAACTTGATATCTACGCTAATGACACAACCATTCACTACTGCTTCGATAGTAAGGCTTATATATCCGACAAGGTGAAAATGACTGTCGATGTTCAAAATATCCTCAAGTCTCTAGTTAACTGGGGTAAACGATATCTGGTTAAAAGTAAATTTTAAAAAAAGTAAATTTCTCTCCGTTACTCATCTGAGAGAGCCCACGCTGCCTTCCATCTGCATGGCTGATGCTAACCTCCAGCCAGGTGACTCGTTACACCTTCTCGGACACATATTCTCAGCTGACATGAGGTGGAAAGACTATATTAAACCCTTTGCTATGTCAGCTACTCAGAAACGTTTCTCGCCAGAATCTATCTTGCATATCTATAAGTCTACCATTCGTCCATGCTTGGAATACTGCCATCACATATGGTCCGGTACTCTTGCTATTTACCTTAAGCTCCTTGATAAAATCCAAAGAAGAATCAGCAATACTATTGGCTGATGCTAACCTTCAGGAAAGTGACTCGTTGGGCCTTCTCTGGCTAACGTTCTCAGCTGACATGAGGTGGAAAGACTATATTGAATCCATTGCTAGTTTAGCAGCTAAGAAAGTGGGGTTCACTGTGCCGGGCGAGACGATTTTTCTCTCCACAATCTATCTTACATATTTATGTCTACCATTCGTCCATGCTTAGAATATTACTACCACATATGATCCGGTACTCCTGTTACTCCTTGATAAAATCCAAAAAAGAATCAGCAATATTATTGGTCCTGATCTGTCAGCTGTGTCTTTTCTATAAATACTTTCATGTTAATTATTCGGATGACCTCTTGGTTATGGTAACCTTTTCGCTATGGTATCCTTTTGAATTTAAGCGCACTACTGGCGTCGAGATCCCAACAATTCACTGTTGAGATGGGTAGATGTAGCCGTAAGTTCTATGCTAACAGTATCCTTTCTCGCACTTCTCGCTTGTGGAAGTCCCTCCCGGCTCCATGCTTTCCAGTCAACTTTAATCTGCAAAAAATTAAGTGCAATGTCAATCGCTATCTACTGTCCGCCTGATTACTCTATTCTTTCCTCTCATTACTTACGTGGTCGTGGCTGTACTGCCTTGCTTTTGGTGATACCGATTAATATATATATATATATATATATATATATATATATATATATATATATATATATATATATACACACACACACACACACATATATATATATATATCGGTCTTCTACTTCTTTTTTAGGATAATCCTAGAGGCCCTAATATATATATATATATATATATATATATATATATATATTACCTCAGCACTAGACTAGCCCCGAGATCTCATCAATGTGTAGTTATGCTGGCTAGATGTAGCCGGAAGTTCTATCCTAAAAGATTCTTTTCTCGCTTGTGGAAGTCCCTCTCCGCTCCATGCTTTCCAGCCAACTTTAATTTACAAAAATTTAAATGCAATGTCAATCGCTATGTACTGTCCTCCTGATTACTCACTTCTCTTTCTGCTCAATACTAATGTTTCTGTCCCTAATTCCTCCACACCCTGTAACCCCTCCTGTTTTAGTGACTTTACTGCCTTGCTTGGGGTGAACACAATTACTAAAAGACACAGAGAGTCAACCTTACGGCGAAAGGAAAGTGACTGAAGCCGGGCCATTATATGGAGCCGATTCTTCTTTGGATTTTCTCAAGGAGTTCAAGGTAAATAGCAGGAGTACTAGACCATATGTGGCAGCAATAATCTAAGCATGGACGAATGGTAGACTTATAGATATGTAAGATAGATTGCGCAGAAAGAAAAAAAATGTCACAATTGGAAAATTTTAAAATTTTAAATGAAAAAATATTAGGATGATACATTCATCATCGCAATTGGTTTCCAAAAAGGCGAAAATTAATTTAATTCAAACTAATAACTCAATATTTATCTATCGACTTATATATTGTTTATATTCGTTTTAATTCCGACATGGATTTTTAATTTCAACATGGATGTGCAAGTGGCGTGACAGTTACCAATGCGGAGAATGGGATCAGCAGGCCGAGTTCAAATTCTACCTGAGGCTGTTGTTTTAAAAACCAACACTTCTCTGTCCCCTTCATCGACTATACTAGGTAAAACTGTGGGGCAGACTGTATTTTCTAGTCTTGGTAGGGCAGCTAGTCTGGAAAGTGAACTCTGAATTCAGCTTCTAGGAGAATGCCACGTGGAAACCACTCCATTATCTTTCCCAAGAACGATCATGGCGAATCAAAATTTATGGATGATATTGTAGAAAAGAAATGTGTGTTAAGTCAAAACCACCCTACGACTAAGAGGGACATAGTTTTAAAAACAATCTTACTTATTTAACAGTCTCTTTTCTCAAATAATTACATGTCAGGGAATCGTGGGATTTGAACCATGAGGCACCAGTACGGTTTCCCATTAAAACAGCCTTTTCAAACATAGATAAACAAACTACAACATCCATGTAGATAGATGGCGTCGCGCAGGACGCTGTTAATGTTTATACTGGTAATGATGTCTTGCGAGACGTTGAAGTCACGTGGTAAGCGCTATCACGTGATTTGAAAGTTACTGGAAGCAGCCACTTTATCCAAAATCAATAAATCAGACGATATATTCCGTCGGAGATAAATAATAGGGAAAGGTAAATAAAAAAATAGAAATAAAAAAAAAGAGAATAATTTTGAAAATTTTCGGCGTGGCTTGCAAAACTTTGTCAAAAAGTAAGTCAACATGATAAAAAAAAAGTTCTATAGGAAATAGGGTGATAACTAATTAAAAAAAATATTCCTTTTCCTCCATTTTTTTTTCTGTTGAGGCCAAGGCTTCTCATCTGGTTTTGTTGTCTTCATATTCCGTTTGGCCTAATATAGTACAAAGCTAAATATAAGGGAATGAGTGCAAGAGGGTGGAGTTGCACCAATCCACTAAACTGACAAACGCCATCGGGGAAAGTTGGCTAATGTAGATAACAGCAGGTCAATTGTCATGTTCCCTTAATAAATGCGCAAAACTGAATAAAGAAATACAAGAAGAGAACAAATGCTATCAGCAGGAATTTTAAGTATGTGGGCGATTATAACTCTCCACGACTTCCTATCTCTTGCAAACGCTTGACAACGTTCGTTCCTTTGGTAAGACTTCCATCACCCTGTTCAACCATTCATTCACACAAGAGTATCAGGCAGGTGGCCCGTTGCCTTCTGCCTCTGGTTTTTTCTTCATCTGTGAGGAAATTGTCAAGCATTCACTGTTATTTAAAAGGAATGATATTGCATAACAGTTCAGTACACTTTTCGTCTAACGAAATTTTCCTGTTTCTTAATACTTTGTTTAGATTTTGGAAGGCATCTTTCGCTGTTCCAATGTTTCTTCGGATGTTAGTGTCTCCTGGCTTCAGTTTCATATCTGAAACATAAACGACAATTATTTTTAAAGGAATTTTTTTTTATTAGACATTATTTCTTATTATTACTAAAGAAAGATTTCGACGGGAATCGAACCTGTATCTCCTGTAAAAAAGTATTAGAACTTTTTTAATCAATACAATACAAACATCTTTAAATGTAGTAAAATACTGCAAGGGTGGTGGTCAAAGAGGCTCAGAGTTGCATGCATTTTTTTGCAATGCTAGAATAAAATAACTTAACTTCAGCGAGAACAATGATTCGAACGTGTCTCGCGTGTAAACAGTCCAAAGAAGAAAAAATGGCGGTTTCGCTGATTACATATTTAAAACAGGTAGATCCCGGAGTCATATACACTCTCGTAAGGTTATCTTTGCGCAGATGTAAATTTGGGCAGTAAATGATAGATAAAAAGCGGGGAAACGAGGCGACAGAGGAACGGTTTACTGCTGTGCCAAACAGGCTATATGTGTCGCGAGCAGTAGAATGTTCGGGAGAAAACTGATTGCATTGTTTGCAAGGAAAGAAACCTAAAAAAGGTTAATGCATTTTTCTTTTTCTTTTTTTTTTTGCTACAATAAAAACAATTATAACTTTCTATACGTATTTTTTTTAAATATTTGCTTTTATTTTTCACTTTCTTTCCTTTGGGGGGCTCGTCTTTTGTAAGAAGAGGCGACAAAAGGAAGTTCCAATTCCCTTCTTCTTTTTCAGTTTCCGCCCACTTTTATTCTTTTATAATTCCTCTAGTCATTAATTTTCCTTCTTTTTTCTTCTCTCTCTATCTTTTTTTTCTTTCTTTGTTCTCTCCTTCTTTCTTTCTCTTCTTCTTTTCTATCATTGTCGCTAAAAAGGAAAAATTATTAATTTGAGAATGAAAAACAGTCGAAATTAGAAAAGAACACACACACACACGGTGATTAGTTATGGTACAAGACCAAAAGTATGGAGCACCAACTGAAGCTCGAACTCACTGTGCAGTCGTAATTATTCTGGAGAGACAAGCTTGTTAACCATTACACCAAGTCAGGGTGATATATATATATATATATATATATATATATATATATATATATATATATATATATATATATATATATGCCGATTAATATATTTTTATATTTTTTGTCCTCCCTCTAAAGAGTCGATGTTGGACTGTTCCCCGGCAAGGCCTTCGCTCCCACTAATTTTATAGTAGGCGGAAGAGTTCAACATAGATTCTTTTAGAGGGAGGACACTACAACATATATATATATATATATATATATATATATATATATATATATATATAGAGAGAGAGAGAGAGAGAGAGAGAGAGATGCAAAAACAATTTACTCACTACAAAGATGCAACTTCGTTTCGCTGCATTTAGTTGCACTTCGACTGGTGAGAACAAAAATGCACCGAAACGAAGTTGCATCTTTGTAGTGAGTAAATTGTTTTTATCTATATGAAAAAAAAATATAATAATTATTGCTCTACTATCGGTATTGTGCCCTTTTTGAATTAATGCTGTGAACATTATAATTTATATATTATTTTCATTCTTATTACATTCGTATATGTATATATATATATATATATATATATATATATATATATATATATATATATATATATATATATATTAATGGATGTTTTATCCCACTTAACTTCTTATTACTTCAAACATTATTCCTAGTGGGCTCATACATTTTAGTTTCGAGTTCCCTTTTCGTTACTTCTTATCTTAACCATTGAAATTTATAACAACTGGCCTAGACTGGGAGTCCAGCTAAATAAAACTTGTGCCTCCAGCTAAAATTGAACCTGTATTCTCTTTTCACTCAGGGAAACCATTCCTAAAGAAATAATATCGGATAAAAATTCCATTCATTCATTCATATATATATATATATATATATATATATATATATATATATATATATATATATATATATGGAGGGGTTAAAATTTGATATATATATATATATAAAAGGAGGCTTGGTCAGTATCAGAAATTGAGCATTTCTAGATATAGGCAGTGCAAATATAGGTATCAACCCTGTATGATCTGAATGTCTCACCGCAGTGTGAAACTGGTAATAGTCATGCAGTGCTGATTCCTATGTCCACACTGTCTATAACTATCAATAAGACTCTTGAATGTATAGATTGGTAGATGTCATTTACACTGGTGTTTAAAAAAACAGTGACATTTAATTGAACATCTTTATCCGCTGAATATAATGTTTATATATATATATATATATATATATATATATATATATATATATATATATATATATATATATATATATACTCTTGGAAAAGAGTATTATCAAGAAAATAACATTATATATATATCAATTTAAATTTTTTAGTACATACTTATATTTGAGTAGACACAGCATTTATTTACTAAACTGTATATTTATTTTCATCTATCAACCTGAATATTAGAGAAATCTTATTAAAGAAAAATATACGCTCTACGATACACACACACACACACACACACACACACACACACACACATATATATATATATATACATATATATATATATATAATTAAGAAAGCGGAGACTTTAGAAACCCATGATAACATTTTATTTCGCGAAACCGATATTTTGGTTTTGCTTCATCAGACCAAACAGTTTCAACAATAAATGGATTTAAAATTTTACAATGCACAAAACGAAAGCCTAACTCCTCAGACTACAGCCCCTTTGATTATTATGTGGAGGGGGTGCACTTGAGCGAGAGACCAACAAAACTCCTTGTAACACCAAAGATGAACTGTAGGCAAGGATTATGGCAATATTCTTCGACTGAACGTTCAGAATAGTTTAAATGGAAAATTGATATGATAGGCCTTCAGTAATGGTATGAACATTCATTCTCTGGCCTCCATTTTCAAAGTCCACTCAAAAACCATCAAGAGAACGGTGGATAAGTTTAAAAAAAGGAGGACAGTAGAGGGTAATCTGGATCAGGAGGTCCCAAGTGGAAGAGGGGTCATCATTTCAACTTCGAGTTAAAGAGATCAATTAGAACAGATCCGACCTAATCCATAAGACGTTTGGCATATGAGAACGGATTTTCAGCTATGACAATCCAAAGAGCAGTGAAAAAAAAGACTTGAAAGTGAAATCGTACGTGAAACCTGTGAGGCACCATGTTACTTCAGGACAGTAAGTTCGAAGGTTAGAGAGGGGGAAGATAATTTTGGATAAGTTGGAAAACGACCCTCGAATAACACATACACACACACACACACACACACATATATATATATATATATATATATATATATATATATATATATATATATATATGAAATTGGAAATTTGGAAATGGCATGCTGTACTGCTTGACAATAGCGCCGGAAGGTCAGATGCAAACATTTCGTTTCCTCATTGTGTGTGCGGCGTAGTTGAACAAGGGACGAACAAAACTCCTTTTAACACCAAAGTTGAACTGAAGGCAAGTTTTATGGAAAGGTTACTGTCCAGAAGAATTGCAGAAGATTCCAAAGTCTTCTGGTGGCCGTGGTTTTTTTTAAAATAAATTTACTCTTTATCATTTCAAGATATTTCTTATGTAATTTTGGTAAATATATTTGTTAAAATGAGATGTCAGTGTTATTTTCATTATTGCGTCATTTAGACGACAATTTATCCATCGCACCCTGTATTTCTTATTATTAACGTTATTTTTAACCGATACACGCGTTTGAGTTTTTATCCCTGTTTTTATTTTCTTTTATTAAACATTGATATTAATAGCAAACAAACTTAGAATTGGATTTCGAGACCAAAACTGATGCGAGCGGGCATAGATTCGCAGAAGTCCAAACCATAAAAGTGCATTCCTTAAATCGGTAAATCAAACCTCGCTCTAGTAAGGCGGCCTTCTTGGCCGACTTGGTAAAGACCCGTTTCGGCCGTAGAAATTATTTCCCTAGGGTACAGGTTCGGTTTTTATCTCTGTTACAAGCTTTTTATTTATTACGACTTTTCAATCTTGGGCAGTTGTTTTGAATTTCACTGTTTAAGAAAAAATAAAGAAAAACAGGAATAACTGCATAAACATACATTCATATATTATATATATATATATATATATATATATATATATATATATATATATATACTCGACTCTCTCGTCGACTTCAACGTATGAGGGTCAAGCAGATCAGTTCCTAGGAAACCCACAGCCCGACAACAGCACATGAGATTTGATTATAGTGGTGAAGGTTTCGTGCAGGACCATCCACACTTTTTGAAGAGCCGAATACAGAAACCTGATGCAGTACGTGCCACAAGGTCCCCAAACACGACCCTCCGCAGGTTTTGAATATATATATATATATATATATATATATATATATATATATATATATATATATATAGAGAGAGAGAGAGAGAGAGAGAGAGAGAGAGAGAGAAGTAACAGCTACTGAACTTGAGAAAGCTGTTTTTTTTTGAAAATTGCTTTAAGAGAAAGATTTTGTAAATTTCAACCAAAACTATACTAACTGCTGCTTGGCTAATGGATGCCAAATTAAATTATATCGCTTGTAGAAATTTTGTCTATTACTGTATAGAAAACAAGCTAGTAGTACATTACGAAACATTAAAAAACACTTTAGCCAATAGCAGAAAACATTACTGTATATAAAAATCAAGCTAGCAGTACATTATAATTCCGATTACCATTACAAGCCTAATGACGTACGAAACACGTGACATGAAGTGTTACTTTAGGTCCGTAGCGCAAATACTTTATTATGGCGATTGAGAAAATATGAGTGGTGAATGAATTTTGGCATGTGTAATAGAAACTTCACAAGATACGCATACCACAAAAGGATTTAGCTAAGATTAGGATTAGAATAATCAAAATTAAACCAATTTCTTCCCTGTTCTCCTCATCGTCATTTGTTGACTTATTTTGTAAAATTTTACAAAGTATTGGTCTAACCGTTTATGGAAGATCTTTCAGAGATAAATATCTCCAGCAGACCTTACAAACCCTTTTTGTCACGTTTGCTTTCTCACAGTAACTTCTCCATAAACTGAACAAAATCTATTTTTGCATTTCTTCTTCTTCTTCTTCTTCTTCTTCTTCTTCTTCTTCTTCTTCTTTTTTATTTTTCTTCTTTTTATTTTTATTTTCTTCTTTTTCTTTTCTTCTTTTTCTTCTTTTTTCTTCCTCTTTTTTCTTCTTCGTCTTTTTCTTTTCTTCTTCTTTTTCTTCTTCTTTTTCTTCTTCGTTTTATTTTTTATTTTTCTTCTTTTTATTTTTATTTTCTTTTCTTCTTTTTCTTCTTTTTTCTTCCTCTTTTTTCTTCTTCGTCTTCTTCTTTTCTTCTTCTTCTTTTTCTTCTTCTTTTTCTTCTTCGTTTTATTTTTTATTTTTCTTCTTTTTATTTTTCTTTTCTTCTTTTTCTTTTCTTCTTTTTCTTCTTTTTTCTTCCTCTTTCTTCTTCTTTTTCGTCTTCTTCTTCTTCTATGTGACGTGTTCCCTCAGGACTTGGATAATCATGACTCTCCATAACTTCTTATCATTACTAGCTTTTAATAAGGTTTGTCTTTTCACCATCTCAAGCTTGTTAGGCAGTTTATTCCTCAGTCCCTCTCTTGCCTTCAGTATGTCTCGTGAGTGTCAAATTCTCCAACCCCTCTTTCCTCATTATGTGTTCTTGAAATTTTAAATGTTGCTTTCAAATTCTAAGTATTAGGGTCATTTTTGTTTCCAGTTTCTTTAAAACTTCGTTGCTGCTCACATATTTAGTTCATATGATTCTCAGAAATCGTCTGTAGATCCGCACATCTGTTGTCTGAAGTCTCTTCTCCATCCGTGTGTTCGGCAGTATATAGGGGCATCGATATTACATCATAAATCAGCACTGTTTTCTTTGTTTCTAATTAAATTTTCCTATTCTCTAAATCCTACAAAATACTTCCTAATTCCTACTTAAAATACAAAAGCCTAATTTGCTGATAATGTCGGCTATTTTATTTCAGTAGTAGAATCAATAAACAAAGCAGGTTACTTTTGATAATATTGTTTTAAATCCATGCTGATATGGCAGCTGTCAAAATACAACGAAAGACGATATTTTCCAATGAAGTCAGTTAAACTGTTTTATATTACACCGTCTCGTACATGTTTTAGTTCAAGCAAACGTATACATTTTCTCAGCTAATTTTAACGCGCTCAATTCAAAAATCAAGTCCATTTGCACTGGTAAGCTCCGCATTTTGCTCTACAGACCGTGAATATTTAAAAACAAAATGACTATTTATATCCAACATTCCCATTAATTCTGAATGCCTCATGAAAAATACAATGAATGCTACTGAATTCCTGATTACTCAAACACATGCTTTGATATTATTATGATACACGGTGATAATGACAGTTATTTTATTTGTTCTCAGTTATGAATGGAATAAATAAGTTCTTTGGATATAAAGGAATTGCAGAGTTGGCGACAAACATTTGTGATCGAAATAGAGTTTGTGAGCGACACAATTTAATTTGATTGATATTTAGTGATGAGCAAATTGAAAGATTCTACAAGGACATTAAAGTTTAGGAAGAATGGCATCAAAGAAGATGGGTCAAAAGGAAGATGGCTGACGATTGTTGAATCTTAAAACGGAACAATTCTACCAAACATTCACGGAAATCAAAGAAGCAGAAATTCTTGTCATGATTGACTAATTTCTCTCAATACTCCAGTTTAATCACTTAATGTGTTGTATTTTCTTCCGTAGTTTAAATGTTGTTTTCCCGCTTTTTTTTTTTTTTTTTTTTTTGAACACTAAAATTAAGCTTTTATGGGGTGGAGGGCTAGAGCGTCGCGCGTTGCATATCTGCCTATGAGATTCGCATCATCTATAAAGAAAGGAAGGTAAGTTGCATATCCCTCTGTCTCGGAGGAACAGGAAACAGGAAAAAAATCGAAGAAAAAGAGGAAGTTTCAATTGAGAGTCGGGGGGAGAAATATAGGGAAGGAAAAAAGAGGAGTCAGCTCTGGTGAAGAACAAAGGAAAGAATAAATGAAAGAAGATTGGATGAAAGATGAAGGAAAAAGATTAGATGAAAGAAGGTTAGAAGAATAAAGGAAATGAGAAGAGATGAAGATTAGATGAAAAAGAAGAGAAAAGAAGAAGGAATGAAAGACGAAGAGAAGAAGAAATGAAAGAAGAGGAAGAGATGAAGAATAAAAGAATAAGAATGGATTAAAAAGAAGAAAAGAAAAATAAATGGAAGATGAATAAATGAAATACGAAGAGAAGAAGAAGAAGAAGAAGAAGAAGAAGAAGAAGAAGAAGAAGAAGAAGAAGAAATGAAAATGGAATAAGAGAAGATCAGCAGCCTAACGTTATCAGCTGACATAAAGTAGAAAGTCTATATTGAATCCATTGCTCGGTCAGCTGCCAAGAAATTTGGTTCATTTTGTCGTGATAAACAATTTTTCTGCCCAGAATTGTGGAAAGAGTCTATCATGCTCTAGATAAAAACGGTGAAACCCGGACTGTTGCATTGGACGTCTTGAAAGCCTTTGATAGAGTCTGGTATTCAGGTCTTCTCCATAAGCTGAAAATTTACGCTGTCTTCGGACACTATTTTGAAATGATCCAGTCTTTCGTATCAAACCGTGAAATGAATGTTATCTTGAACGGCCACTTGTCTACATCCTTTCGAAGCAGTTTCTTTTGCCTTATTGGAATATATAAACCTGGAATCACCAATTTGGCAATCGGAGAACGAACTGCTTACAAGTGAACAAATCAGATGTATTTAAAGAATTTCCACTCGGAAGCTGAAAGAATTCAAAACATGAAAGAATTCAAAATGGGTCCCGAGGAAATCAGAAGCAAATTTGGCAGAAAACAAATGGAATATCAATGTGAATTCATTCAGTAATCGTTGGAGTGTCTTTTTACCAAAAGAAATATGGAGTTTTCAATATGAAATTAAAACATTAAATTCTACACTGAAGAATGTTCGCAAGAGTCTATATTATCATAAAAACGTTAGATTTTGACATGGAAAATGAAAAAACATTTTTTAACAGTAAATATGGAGGTTTTATGTGGAAATCGAAACATTATATTTTATTCCAATAAATTTGGAGGTTTTATTTAAAAATCTGCTTCATATTTATTACAGTTAATATGTGATATTGACGTGTTCTAACACAAGGAATATGCAATTTTGTTCTGAAAATCCCCAAAAGATCAAACGTCGCATTTAAACAAGAAAATTGAACAATTATGTTTTAAAAAATTATACCACAGTAATATCATAAATATTTCAATCAACTAACATATTTAACGCGATAACAAACACAGGAATGTATTTGAAAGTTTTCCATATTTCAAGAAGGCATTTGTAAAAAAAAAAAAACCTTTCAGCGGATTTAAGCATCAAATGTTTAAAGCAAGCTAATAAAATACATTAAAAAACATTTCAAAAATACTTTAGTCTATAGCAGAAAACATTACTGTATATAAAAAGCAAGCTAGAAGTACGTTAAAAACATTGCAAAATACTTTAATCTGTAGCAGAAAATATTACTGTATATAAAAAGCAAGCTAGAAGCACATTACAAAACATATGCAAAATCACTTTAGTCTGTAACAGAAAACCTTACTGCATATGAAAAGAAAGTTAATATTACCGCTGAATCTAAAACAAGAAAACACAATAGCTAATATATCCTAAGAAATTACAGTAATAAATTCCTCTTCCTTGGGCGTCATGCGCGATGCACGCTTGGACGATCTTATCTCTTTTCGGTTCATGTTTGACTTATCAGAAGAATTTCAGTTGTAGGCTTCTATTACTTTCTGCATCAGACTGCTTGCCAACCAAGAACGCAGCTTGTTCTGCTATTTAACCCAAAGTTGCCGGGAGAAGAGATGGATACATACCTTTTCCAAGGGTATTTGCCCGTACGTGAATATAACGAACCCGACTGGAATTCGAACTCGACTCTCCGATTCTTCCTTCTAAGCTTACAGCAGCTGGTATTCCCAAACGGTCATCCATCTATATTCTTTACTCGACCTTGCGTAACTTCGGTGATCATATGAGAACCGGTGTTGCAACGTGATATGGCCGTAAGCAGTAACAAAATATCCCAACTGAAAACAAAACAAAAAACATATAAAAAGCCAACTAGCACTCCAGTTGAATATAAATCAAAGGAAATAAGGGCAAACGTTTAGCGTTTTGATAAATTGCTAGCGTGAAATATCCGACAAAGCATGTTTTATTTAACTGCTGAAGTTTCGCAAGAGCCTTTTCAAAAGGCAAATGAAAATTCGTTTTAACGAAATTTAATACACAAAAGGGGGATACAGACAAGCGACCGCAGCGTTCTGAGTTTAAAACAAGAAAGGACAGAAGTAAGTCGAACAAGACCGAAAAGTGGCCTATCTTATTGATTAGAAAAAAATCCCAGCATGCATTTGTGTTTTGTCTATAAATTTGGGGAGTGGGTATTTTTTACAGTCATTCCTAAAGAGATTGCTCCACATGTTTGTAAATACGGGAAATTAATTTAGGATCTCATGGAGAGCATACATTGCTCTGGTACTTGTGGTAAGGATGTGTCTTTGGTATTAATATGGTATTGTGGTGAAAGGTTTATTATAAGTATGCTTCGGTCAGTGAATATAATAATAAAAGAAAAGGGCAAAAATATTAAGCAAGTAAACAATACTTGCAAGGCAAAACAACATTAATAAGGCGAATCAGCAGTAATAAGGCAAAATGTTCACAAACTATGAATGGTGTTAACCCACAAAAGGGAATACAGACAAGTGATCGCAGCATTGTGATTTCAAGGCAAGAAAGAACAGAACTAAGTCGGATGAGACCGAGAAGTGGCCTATCTTATTGGCTAGAAAGAAGTCCCAGCATGCATCTGTATGTTTTGTCTATAAATTTGTGGAGAGGGTGTTTTTGCAGTCATTTCTAAATTGATAAACTAAACGGATTTTCCTTTGATCTTTTTTTTTTTCATTTGTGCTCACGTAAATTAGTAAAATGCCAAAACTTAAATATTCAACATTCAACAAGTTTTCACATATCACTTTAGGAATGACTACAAAAATATCCCTTTCACAAATTTATGGATAAAACAAACAGGTGCATGCTGGGATTTCTTCATAAGGAATAGAAGAAGCCACTTCTCGTTTGTATCCGACGTACTTCTTTCTTGTCTTGAAGTCAGAATGCTGCGGGCCATTTGTCTGTATCTCCCTTTGTGTGCCAGCCCTAATTCTTACTTTTTTAACTTTTGCCTCATTACAGTTGCTTTGCCTGGTACATATTGTTTGTCGTGTTGTTTTCTTTCTCTTGTCGTTGATTATTGGAATCTAAAACTAAGTCAATGCTTATAGCCTCAGCACTTAAAATAGAGGATTTGTCAGGTAAACGTTTTTTGAGCGTTATGCCATCAAGAATGGCTGAGCATCCGACTTTATCAATGTTTTTTAGCCATCAGTGTATATATGTTCATATAGTTTGGGTGCACCTGTAAAATATTATCAGTTTCTTCTAAAAAGTTATATGGACTGTTATTAGTTTTAGGGCGTTTGGCACGGTTTAGCAAAACTATTGGCTGTTTTGTTAGCCAAGGTGGCATTCCCAGAGAAGATTCAAAGGTTAGGCGAGTGAATATAATGTTTTTCATATAAAGGCCAAAATGTTTGACGGCTGTTTTTCGTTTGTTGAAAAGATCTTTATATTGTGGTTGGGAAACGATTCCGTGTACGCTTTTTTCCGACTTTATCAATGTTTATTTAGCCATCAGTGTATATATATATATATATATATATATATATATATATATATATATATTTGGTTGCTTCTGTAAAATACTATCAATTTCTTTTAAAAACGTAGAGCGTTTTAGAGCATTTGTTTAGCAAAAACATTTTTGCCTAATTACTGTTGCCTTGCCTTATTATTGTTGCCTTGCCTTATTACTGTTGTCTTGCCTTATTACTGTTGCTTTGCCTTTCATATATTGTTTTTCAATATTATTTTTGCCCTGTCGTTTTTCTTCTCTTATTATTGTTTATTGTAAATTTTGTCAATTCTATTTGTTGAGCATTTCTGCTAATTACATTTAATCACGACCAATTACTCTACACTTATTGTTCTGTGACAAAAACAAAAGAAACAACGCCATAATAAGCTTTACCGGCATAATGTTTAATTTGTTATCGTCTCTATTGTAACTGTCTTGGGACATCTTCTGATCCATCGAGAACATTGCATATTTGGGCAGGAACCGCCCGGTCCTCACTTTCCAGTATCGATAGAGCCCCCAAAAGTGTCCTCGAGTGCTTGTGCGTGACAAATCATTCGCCACTCGGCAATCCCTCTCTCACAGACGTAATATGGCAATCCTCTCACTGCTGGAATGAACTGCATTCATTGGTTACGCCAGTTCTAATCTTCAAGGCTAGGGCCCGCCATGCCACTCACATTGTAGCAAACCATCCACATTCCGTCCGTATTCCATCGGTGAGATATAAGTTCCACTCGAACAGCTTCTTCCCGTGAGCCACTGCTCTGTGAAATCGACTCTCAAAAGGATGTTTCCCTGATCACTACAATCTTAACCTGTTCATGTCTAGGATTAACCATTATCTCCCCTATATATCTCCATAAACCTTACCTCTTACTATGTAACCCTCTAGCTTGAAAAGCTCTCGAGCCTTGTGCAGTGTGAACTGCACTTTAAGAAATGTTTCCACAACTCTTAAAAGAATTGATAATTAGTTCATTTGTTGAAGTTTTCTTGACACACTTGGGCAATGGCGGAGTGTTTGATTCGCCGGTGAGTGTCAAGTCATTGTCTGAATCTTCCATCCCCTGGTTTCAATGTTTTCCTAAAATGGTTTACTTACAGCCACCTCTAAAGGCAGTAAATGGCTGGTCAGCTGATCAAAAATAACAATTAACTGAGCTGTCAACTCCCAAGTTAGTTTTTTTTACATCTCTTTCTTCTGCGGCTTTCAACTGGTTGAGAATACTAATGTGCTGAGGCATATTTATATATATATATATATCTGCTGGTCCCGATGAACGTTGCCGGTACCTTTTTACGATAATACTTTTTACAATAATAATAATAATAATAAATCTTACAAAACTACAACAATCGGTCTTTAAAGATACCTAGAAACTTCAGAAAACTGGATGATAATCCATGTCAAAAAATAAAAGAAATAAAAAAAAAACTTTAATCAGTAATAAAGGAAGCCAACAAATTCAAAATGGAAGTAAGGAAGTGAAAAGATGCAAAGAACCCAAAAGAAGAAAGTAATGCAACAATGTATCAAATGCAGGAACGATTTCAAGATAAGATTCTTTATGGTCAATACTCTGCCCTTACCAAACAAGATAGTGTAGACAAATGCCGTATCTATCAGTGTTTACGTAGTGCAGGGCTAAATGCTGAAACTGAAGATTTTATTCTCACTGCAGAGGAATTGGTCCTGTGCTTGCTGACTAGAAATTACCAAGCACACAGTCTGAAAAATTGTGTTGACCCCCAAATGCAGATTCTGTGATAAATATCTAGAAACAATTGACCATCTTGTATCAGATTGCACCCACTGAATATAAAAATCGGCATGAAAGAGTGAGCCAATATCTGGACTGCAGAATATGCAACTCTTACGGGAAGGAAATTGAAAGAAACGGTATGAATATCACACAGAGCCGATGGCAGGGATTGGACCTGTAATAAATGTATGGGTTTTTACAATACACAAAGACAGAACAATCAAAGTTAATCGCCCAGACATCGTGATCAAAGTCCACAAAAACAGAATGCGTTTTCTTATTGACATCGCAGTTCCTAAAAATTGTAATGTATCTTTGAAGATCTCCAAAAAGTATCAAAATACAAGGATCTTGAAATGGAAACCTCAAAAATGTGGCACATGATGACATCAATAATTCCATTGGTATTTAGAGCACTCGGATTAATTGGAAAATGTTCCAATAGACACATTTCCATGCTTTAAGGTAAGCTCACACATTAGGAAAGTTTTATTTATGTTAAATGTGTGTGATCTTAGGTTTTTTTTTGTTTTTGTTTTGTTTTGTTTTTTTTTTTTTTGCAGAGGTGGAAAAATGATCAGTGGAAAATATCATGAAGCCATTTTTGACCTTAGGTCACTGGTTGGGACCCGAAAGGAAATGTGTATACAACAAAAATCAAGGAAATAATAATAATAATAATAATAATAATAGTAATAATAATAATGATTCTCTCAAATTGTTTGGAAAAGATTCCAATAGACTAATTGATTCCTGGAAATTCAAGCCTTAATGAAATACAAAAAAATTTTCTCACGTGTACAGCCCACACCTTGTCTATGTAAAAAAAATACTTTTTTTCCAGTAGAAAATATCATGATGCTATTCTAACCTTAAGTCCCTGGGCGGGACCCGGAAAGAAATGAGTAGACATCAGAAATCAAAGGAAATAAAACAATAATAATAATAATAATAGTTTTATTATGTATCAGAAGCCCATAAATATGCAAGTGAATTCGACATAAATCTTGAAAATGACAGTGAAGTTGATACAACGGCCACAAAATCACCAAGAAAATTGAAACACTCAATGAAAATGCTGGGCTCAAAGTGAATAGAAAAAAAGCTGGGGCCAAAAGCTAGTAAAAGGAGAAACGTTGCTAATTATAGGAAGCTGTCATGATCATATGGTTGAATACAGGAATTCTTTTCAATAGAAAAGAAATGGTATTTCTTATTTCAAGACAGTTTATAAACGTTGAAAATAGTTTTGCATTTATAAATAGCTGCTTGTCTCTGAGTTTTCTTCCGCTGCTGATGTCAACAACGTCATTCATTCTGTCCATTATGTGGTTTCACAGTTGAACAGATTTTGTGAAGGGAAAACGCTATGTAAACAATATTTAATTGCAATCCAACTGCAGGGACTGGCGGGTAATCCATAACAATGAAACGGAAGTGTTTGTACGACGGCAGAAGAGGTTGGCAAGTAATGAGCCCTTATAGCCGAGGTGCTGTAAATGGAGGTGAGTTGTAGTGGTGTAATAAATAACGGCTCGGAATAAGAAATCAGAGCACCGAGTTCGAATTCCAGTTCGGTTCATTGTATTCACTAACGTGCAAATACACTTTGGGAAAAGTATGAATTCAGCTATGACAAACTGCGTCTTAAAATCTTGGTTGGCAACCAATCGACCGCAAAAGAAATGGTAGCTTACTGCGGGAAAAATCTTATGCCTCGTCAGTCATGAATCGAACGAAACTAGATCCCCCCCAAACATATGGCACTGACTGCCGTGGAGGCTATTCTTAAAATAGGGGTCAGCCGAAAAACGACCATAACAAACGCTCTACCTTTTTATTTTTATTTTATTTTATTTTTTTTTTTTATCTGCTATTTTTTGAAGTGAGGGGGGTAAATATTTGTATTTCAGTTTCTACTGATATGAGATGTTGAACACTGAGGGATTTTCAAAGATTAATACGTAGGGGATTAGAGATCTTTTCCGTTTATTCACCTCAAATAATATAAAGTTATTTATCGCAAACATTAATTCAACCCAAGAAATTATAAATTTTAAATCAAAATTTGTTTTTTATTAAATTTTTGGCACTCTTTTAAAATTATAAATATTAAATCAAAAATTGTTTAGGTTGCCATGAAGTTGCTGGAGTCAATACAAGAATGCAACGACAAGGAGAGTGACGTTCGCTTCTCACAGAGAGTAAGTATGCTTCCTACGTTAATGAAATGCTCTAAAGGACATGATATGAGTGTCAGCTTAATAGATCGACAGGATAGATGAAGTTACACTCTCAGTGAGAAGTCTATAAGGAAAGGAAATTGGCTCCCTTTATTTTACACCTCGATCTACGATTATATCGGATTTTTTGAAAGGATATCCGTGTTTGAAGGATGATCCCAAATATATTCATCTGACTGGAAATCACAATATAGATTTCATTAACCCAAAACAGTCTCCACATTACTGGACACAATCCGAAGTTGTATTTTACCTGGGACTACGATTATGTCTGAATGTTGGAAAGGATATCCATTTTTGAAGGATGATTTTAATTATATTCATCTGACTGGAGATCACAGGGTGAATTTCGTTGACCCAGAAACATTCGCTCGCACGTAAAGAATCGAAAGTACCTGGCTGAACACCAAAATGAAGAATAAGTTCATGTTCGGGACAGATGGCAACATGATAGACTCTTATTTTGTATAAGTTTCTTTCGACACGTAAGGCCAAAAATAACAATGAATACATTTTGGAACAAATATTAAAGAACATTTCTGAATTTTAGTGTGAAATTTAGTAAATATAAATTCTTTTTATTTTGGGTTGAATTAGTATTTTGGGGTTGAATTAATATTTTGGGGTGAATTAATATTTTTGGGTTGAATTAATATTTTGGGGTGAAATAATATTTTGGAGGGAAATAAAATTTTAGGGTGAAATAATATTTTGGGGTGAAATAATATTTTGTGGTTGAATTAATATTTTGGGGTAAAATAATATTTTGGGGTGAATTACTATTTTGGGGTGAATTAATACTTTGGGTTGAAATAATATTTTGGGGTTGAATTAATATTTTGGGGTGAAATAATATTTTGTGGTGAAATAAGATTTTGGGTGAATCAATATTTTGAAATAATAATTTGGGATGAAATAATATTTTCAGGTGAATTCAGGTGAATAATATTTTTGGAGTGAAAGGTTATTTTGGGGTGAAATAATATTTGGGTGAATTAATATTTTAGGGTGTAATAATATTATGAGATGAAACAATATTTGGGGGTGAATTAATGTTTTGGGGTGAAATATTTTGTGGTGCAATAATATTTTGTGATTAATTAATATTTTGGGGTAAAATAATATTTGGGGTGAAATAACATTTTGGTGTTAATTAATATTTTGGGATGAAATAATATTTTGGAGTGAAATAATATTTTGGAGTGAATTAATATTTTGGAGTGAAATAATATTTTGGGGTGAAATAATATTTTGAGGCGAATTAATATTTTGGGGTGAAATAATATTTTGGATTGAAATAATATTTGGGGTGTATTAATATTTTGGGGTGAAATAGTATTTTCGGGGGAAATAATATTTTGCAGTGAAATAATATTTTGAGGTGAAGTAATATTTTGGAGTGAATTAATACTTTGGGATGATTTAATAAAAAATCTGGAAACAGAAATGGGAAATTAGAATCTAGAAAGTCATCTATAGTTCCTAAGTGTTAAAATTTCTGGGAAATTTTGAGAAAGGACGGCTTAGAAAACTTAATACTCACAGTACGTATTGATGGAAGAATAGAAAACAGCTAGCACATTGCGTAAATGCATAGCCGACTGAGGACAGTGAGGGTGGTGTATCAAATATTATTTATAACTACAAAAGGACAGGAAGTTGTGGAGAATCATGATCACCCACGTTGTGAAACGGCGCGGCACATAAATGATGACCTCCTTGCCACTGACAGGCGGGTGCTGCGATTATCATGGACTGTACATGTGAGCAACGATGAAGTTCTAAATAAAGTCGAAACTAGAAAAACACTCATACTCAAATTTAAAAATTATGAGGAAGGAAGACTTGGAAAAATTAGCACTCATAAGGCGTATCGCGGGCAGCAGGAGCAGAATGAAATCACAAGCAACTTATTTAGTTTGTGTCAATGGAAGGCAGAGCAGGCACAAGAGAATGGTAAAGAATCAAACGTCGCATACAGCTACAAGTAGCAGGAAGCTGCGGAGAGCCATAAATCATTTCGATAAATATAATTCTATTCCTAATTAATTTATTTTTATAAAATTCCCTAAGAAATACTGAATTTACCAATATTCGAATTTTATTGAAATATTCATATACTATTAATATTCGCGCTGCTGCAGACGTACTTATACGTCTTGACAAAAAACGAAATACAACCTGAAATTCTGTTTACGTCGCAGACTTGATCATACTTACGAACGACAGCAGAACACAAAACACACTATTACAGAGGCACCTCTAGCGTGCATAATAGACTGCTGATGATAACGGTGATGGTGAAAATATCCGTTTCCGTACAGCAAACATTAGGTATATATTTACTGAACTGTTAGCGTTACTTAAATCGATTCTCCGAAAAATAAATGACACTGCCATTTACTCTTGCCTTAGTAGCAAATCCGACAGATCCGAGGAAGTAAACATGGAAACTCCTCTTGAAAAGTGCCCACATTCAGTGGTTAACTGGGACAAGAAATGACTTGTAAATTTCAAAGCCTCCAAAACAAAACTGCTTCCATTTAATTACGACAGAGACAATTTTATACCTACCATCAGGATGGTTGATGCTGAATTCATTTATCATTTTTATCATTTTTATTTTTTATTTTACAAATTTACCATTCGTCCGTGTATTGAATACTGTTGCCATATCTGGTCTGGTGCTCCTACTGTGCATCTCAAGATTCTTGATAAAATCCAAAGATGGATCTGGAATTCAATCAATCTTGACCATGGCAAATGTTATGATGAGCTCCATTCTTTAGTTCCACGAGTTCAGACCTTTACAGCTAGGATATTTACTTAGTCTTGTGAGTGGAGATTGATTCTCCAATCTGCAGTCTCTTTCCCACAGGCGCAACATTGCAAACCTTTCGATAAACTATTGCTATTTTCATGGCAAATATTCAGACGAGCGCCATTCTTTAGTCCCACCAGTTCAGACCTTTACAGCTAGGACATTTAGACAGTCTTGTCAGTGAAGACTTATTCTCCAATCTGCAGCCTTTTTCCCAAAGGTTCAACATTGCCAGCCTTCCGATAAACTATTGTCATTTACATGGCAAATATTTAAATGAGCTCCATTCTTCATTTCAACCAGTTCAGCTTTACAACTAGGACACATCATGCGAATTCCATGAAGTTGAATCATACTCATATCCTAAGTTTACCAAATGTAAGCAGGAAGTTACATTTAGAGAACTTTTTCCTCAGAATTGCATTTTTGTGAAACAGATTCCCGCGAGGGTGCTTTCATGCACACATACAATCTTGGCCTGTTCAATTTAAAAGTCAATAATTATCTCTCCTGCTTATTCCTCTTATAGCCCCTTCCTATCACTTCCTTACACGTCTTTTATCCTTACTATTTTGAACATAACCCTCTATCTTGAGTACCTCTCTAGCCTTGTATTCACTGAATATTAGTATTAGAAGCATGTACCTAATTACTTATTAATTAATGCATACGTTAACCGGCTGCGTCCGTTATTACAATTTGGGGAGGTGGAGTGTAATTGCTGTCACTAAATTTTTTTGGCACTTCAGTTTATTCTAACGATCACTTAACGATTTACAGATATTTACTGGGACAAGACATTTTTGACACTTGGCAGGTTTTCGTTTCTCAATTCTTGGCCAGACATCAATCTGATAAAAAATAAATAAAAATAAACAAATGAATAAAAAAAATAACAACCTTATCTGATTCGCAAATGGTGGACGATGTGTTTATAAATTGTCATTGCCATCCATGGTGTACGCACGCGTGTATATTTGTGAGAGTTTTATACAAACATTCGGATGGATATAAGACAACCTTCTGTGTGTGTGTGGGGGGGTGCAAAAATATATATGTGTGTGTGTGTGTGTATATATATATATATATATATATATATATATATATATATATATATATATATATATATATATATTTATATGAATATATATATATATATATATATATATATATATATATATATATATATATATATATATATATATTCGAACGGTTCCACCAGCGCTCTCTGCACGATCATTAACATACAATGAAATGATTTCATCTCCAATACTGAAGTATACGAAAAGGCGAAGATCACCAGCGTTGAGGCCATGCTGCTGAAGTCCCAGTTACGCTAGGCTGGACATGTTTCCAAGATGGAGAATCATCGCCTGCCTAAAGTTTTATTGTACGGCGATCTGTCCACTGGCTATCGCGGCAGAATGGCAGCAAAGAACCGATTCAAAGATTGCCTGAAAAAATCCTTTGTTACCTGTCACATCAACTATTGCCAATGGTCAACCCAAGCTGAGAACCGTGACACTTGGCGTGTCACCACCAACCATGCTGTGTCCTCCTTCGAAAATACTTTCAGGGCCTCTCTTTGGAACAAGAAGCAGAGGAGGAAGTACTGCAATGCTATGCCATTGAGCCCAGGCCGGACTTTCAGTTGCAATTATTGCGACAGTGTATGCTTGTTCCGCATTGGACCTATCAGTCACAATTGTGCCTGCAAGCGACGTGAACAGACTCCCTCTTGATCTTCGTTTTGCGAAGCCAAGCCATGATGTTTCCTTGAATATGAAAGACAAGAAAAATTTGATGAATTATTCTTAAATGTTTCCGTTTGGTAGGAGTGTAAAAATTAAGCATCATACAATTAATAATAATTAAAAATAAACCTCTTGAAAATAGTTGAAGAATTGGCCAAATTCGACACACCTCGTATAGTATATATGTATGGTAAGCCGAAGGTGCAAAGTCAGTGAATTTCTCTGCTGTATTGGGACATCCCAGCTGTTGTACCGATTTCTGCAAGGTCTGCAAAGATTTGGTTTATTTTGTTTTACGGCATATCAACCGCAATGGGTTACTTAATGTCGACAACTTTTTTTCCTGGTAATACTTTGTTTTGTCAAAAATCTATATCTGATAATATTTTTTTCCTCAAAAATGTATAGTTGGTAATATCTTCAAAAACGTATTGCTACTAATAATTATTTTATTTCTGGTATTAAAACATATTTTTACACTTTTATAATGCTTTTTACCTCAGTTTCGGGGTTAACTATTTGCCCATAGTTGGGACCCTAACAGGCACTACTACCCCGGGTCAGGGTGGACCTGGGAACAGCAGCAATTAAGAGGTGGTTCCACGCTCCTCAAAACCTCAGAGGCCTTACTGTTGGACGTAGTTTACCGTCTTAACCAGGATGCGGACGTAGTTTATCGTCATACCCCGGATGCGGATATAGTTTATCGTCATACTCAGGACGGAGGTCTACAAAGAGACATGAGATGTAACGTTGGAAGAAAACACTCTTCTAATTGGCCAAATCTGTTTTATACTACAACGGAACAGAGCGGACCTTAGTTGCAGTTGCTGGGAGATAACGTATAATCTGGCGTGATCTGTAGTTGTACGTGCGAGCGTGTGTTGAATTATCAGACATGTATTTATGTTCATAAACACGCAAAAATGTATGTACATGAAGAGATACGTGTAAATAGAACCAAACAAAGCTAGTTCGTGACAAATGTCGAGAAGAGAATCATTCTATGGATTCTGTCAAATAAGTTAAAAATTGCACTCGATCAGAAAGATATTTTTGGGTTTCAAATAACATGAAAACACGTAAACGCCTTCACATTAAATAAACAAACAACATATAAAACTAACTTGTTAAACGTTTTCATTATTATTACTTATTTAGCAAGTTTTCCATTTATTTCCTTTGCCTCCCAATTTAAAGCAAAGCTCGGGTCATTTTGCATCCATTATGTAAGCAATTAATAAAAATTCTATCGAATTACATTACCTCTGAGAAATTCAGACAACTATTACGTCTTATTACTACTAATAATAATGACAATGCTTCATCTAAGAAATTCAGACAACTTAAGACTATTACGTCTTATTAATACTAGATGTAAACAAGCAATAGAAATAAGATGAAAGAAAGACGAGTGAAAAATGAATAATAATGACAATGCTTCATCTAAGAAATTCAGACAACCTAAGACTATTACGTCTTATTACTACTACTAGGTGTAAACAAGCAATGGAAATAAGATGAAAGAAAGACGAATGAAAAATGAATAATAATGACAATGCTTCATCTAAGAAATTCAGACAACTTAAGACTATTACGTCTTATTAATACTAGGTGTAAACAAGCAATAGAAATAAGATGAAAGAAAGACGAGTGAAAAATGAATAATAATGACAATGCTTCATCTAAGAAATTCAGACAACTTAAGACTATTACGTCTTATTACTACTACTAGGTGTAAACAAGCAATAGAAATAAGATGAAAGAAAGACGAGTGAAAATGAATAATAATGACAATGCTTCATCTAAGAAATTCAGACAACTTAAGACTATTACGTCTTATTACTACTACTAGGTGTAAACAAGCAATAGAAATAAGATGAAAGAAAGACTAGTGAAAAATGAATAATAATGACAATGCTTCATCTAAGAAATTCAGACAACTTAAGACTATTACGTCTTATTACTACTACTAGGTGTAAATAAACAATAGAAATAAGATGAAAGAAAGACGAGTGAAAAATGAATAATAATGACAATGCTTCATCTAAGAAATTCAGACAACTTAAGACTATTACGTCTTATTACTACTACTAGGTGTAAACAAGCAATAGAAATAAGATGAAAGAAAAGACGAGTGAAAAATGAATAATAATGACAATGCTTCATCTAAGAAATTCAGACAACTTAAGACTATTACGTCTTATTACTACTACTAGGTGTAAACAAGCAATAGAAATAAGATGAAAGAAAGACGAGTGAAAAATGAATAATAATGACAATGCTTCATCTAAGAAATTCAGACAACTTAAGACTATTACGTCTTATTACTACTACTAGGTGTAAATAAACAATAGAAATAAGATGAAAGAAAGACGAGTCATAAATGAATAATAATGACAATGCTTCATCTAAGAAATTCAGACAACTTAAGACTATTACGTCTTATTACTACTACTAGGTGTAAATAAACAAGAGAAATAAGATGAAAGAAAGACGAGTGAAAAATGAATAATAATGACAATGCTTCATCTAAGAAATTCAGACAACTTAAGACTATTACGTCTTATTACTACTACTAGGTGTAAACAAGCAATAGAAATAAGATGAATGAAAGACGAGTGAAAAATGAATAATAATGACAATGCTTCATCTAAGAAATTCAGACAACTTAAGACTATTACGTCTTATTACTACTACTAGGTGTAAATAAACAATAGAAATAAGATGAAAGAAAGACGAGTCATAAATGAATAATAATGACAATGCTTCATCTAAGAAATTCAGACAACTTAAGACTATTACGTCTTATTACTACTACTAGGTGTAAACAAGCAATAGAAATAAGATGAAAGAAAGACTAGTGAAAAATGAATAATAATGACAATGCTTCATCTAAGAAATTCAGACAACTTAAGACTATTACGTCTTATTACTACTACTAGGTGTAAATAAACAATAGAAATAAGATGAAAAGAAAGACGAGTGAAAATGAATAATAATGACAATGCTTCATCTAAGAAATTCAGACAACTTAAGACTATTACGTCTTATTACTACTACTAGGTGTAAACAAGCAATAGAAATAAGATGAAAGAAAGACGAGTGAAAATGAATAATAATGACAATACTTCATCTAAGAAATTCAGACAACTTAAGACTATTACGTCTTATTACTACTACTAGGTGTAAACAAGCAATAGAAATAAGATGAAAGAAAGACGAGTGAAAAATGAATAATAATGACAATGCTTCATCTAAGAAATTCAGACAACTTAAGACTATTACGTCTTATTACTACTACTAGGTGTAAATAAACAATAGAAATAAGATGAAAGAAGGACGAGTGAAAAATGAATAATAATGACAATGCTTCATCTAAGAAATTCAGACAACTTAAGACTATTACGTCTTATTACTACTACTAGGTGTAAACAAGCAATAGAAATAAGATGAAAGAAAGACGAGTGAAAAATGAATAATAATGACATTACTTCATCTAAGAAATTCAGACAACTTAAGACTATTACGTCTTATTACTACTACTAGGTGTAAACAAGCAATAGAAATAAGATGAAAGAAAGACGAGTGAAAAATGAATAATAATGACAATACTTCATCTAAGAAATTCAGACAACTTAAGACTATTACGTCTTATTACTACTCCTAGGTGTAAACAAGCAATAGAAATAAGATGAAAGAAAGACCATTCATAAATAAATAATAATGACAATGCTTCATCTAAGAAATTCAGACAACTTAAGACTATTACGTCTTATTACTACTACTAGGTGTAAATAAACAATAGAAATAAGATGAAAGAAAGACGAGTCATAAATGAATAATAATGACAATGCTTCATCTAAGAAATTCAGACAACTTAAGACTATTACGTCTTATTACTACTACTAGGTGTAAATAAACAATAGAAATAAGATGAAAGAAAGACGAGTCATAAATGAATAATAATGACAATGCTTCATCTAAGAAATTCAGACAACTTAAGACTATTACGTCTTATTACTACTACTAGGTGTAAACAAGCAATAGAAATAAGATGAAAGAAAGACGAGTGAAAAATGAATAATAATGACAATGCTTCATCTAAGACAACTTAAGACTATTACGTCTTATTACTACTACTATAAATAAACAATAGAAATAAGATGAAAGAAAGACTGAATAATAATGACAATGGTTCATCTACTTCAGACAACTTAAACTATTACGTCTTATTACTACTAAATAAACAAGAATGAAATAAGATGAAAGAAAGACGAGTGAAAAATGAATAATAATGACAATGCTTCATCTAAGAAATTCAGACAACTTAAGACTATTACGTCTTATTACTACTACTAGGTGTAAACAAGCAATAGAAATAAGATGAAAGAAAGACGAGTGAAAAATGAATAATAATGACAATACTTCATCTAAGAAATTCAGACAACTTAAGATTGAGTAACACCAAATTAACTCGACGCCTATGGTTTAAAATAAATTTTTAAAAATGAAAAATATTTCTTGAAGATTTATTTTTGCTTTAATTTCAGGCTAATAGATTAGATTTAATATTTCCAATAAGCTTCATTTCAAAGCGAACTTTAATTGTCTGGAAGAATTTTTTAAATCGCTAAAACTCGCTGATTTTTGCGCTAGTTTAGTAATCTTTCAAAACAATGTAATTCTCTTTATTTAAAAAAATCACTCAAAAATTAAATATACTTTTCTGAAACTTTATTTGAGTAAAATTAGCCAATTTAAAAATGTAATCAATATGATTTGAAGCAAATATTACTTATTTTTAGTATAAAATATCGTAGAAATGCACTTTAACGTGGTGTTAGGTTTAGAAGTTCACACCTTGTCTGACGGCGAAAACGTTTTGGGGTTTTTTTTTTATATTGGGGTCATATCTGTAAAAATTGTATGCGTAATATTAAATGATCACTTTTTATATATGTATATTATTACTCTGTAATTTTAAACATAATCTAACGTTTTATAGAATTTTAGGCAATTTGGCTTCATATTTACGGTAGGTATTGCTCTTATTTTTTTTTTTTTTTTTTTTTTTTGCTAAAGTCGTGTATTAGATTAGATATAAATCTAATCAAACTTCCTTCTGTAACGATAAAAAATTGCTGTTAGGTTTTTATGTTATGTTTGTTATTCGTATTGCTGATTGTTTCTGGTAATTTTGCTACTAATTATATTTGAGTTGTTATGCACAAATTTCTAAGATTTTTATCCTCGGTTGAACTCTGAAGAGCGAGGAAAAATAACCTGTTAGTTTTGGGGTTTTTTTTTTTACTTTTTTTAAATATTTTTTTTTATAATTAAATTGTGTACTCCCGATAAATGATATCCTTTCTGGCTAAACGTGATCACTTTTTAAATACCTTAATACCTTAACATCTTATGACTGAATGCTTGTTGAAATATTTATAGCTTTGCAATATTGCTTTGATCATTTGAATGCCAGTGGATAGGAACTTCGAAGTAACAAAGACGCTTTGAAAGAAAGGTTTTAGTTGCATTATCCCCCCCCCTTCGTCATCAGTTCTAAATGTAACACAAAACAGTTAAACATCGTGCTGAAAGCCCAAATGCATTTAAAATATCTTAATATAATACCAGCTACTAAATGTGTGAGCGTATCGTCTTTCACAGAATTACAGTTGTATATTTTGTTACAAGATGAACATATTGCTTTAGATTATGTCAAAGACTAAACATCTCAAATATCTGTCATCGGTTGGAATGTAAATGTTATCAAAGCCAAACCAGACCAGACATTGTTAAATAATTAACGCCGAAACCTCGATTTCGAAATTAGATATTTATTTATTTGTTTATCAGAGGTCTGGGATTACGGAATTCCCGTCAAGGATTTAAAATTTTATGAGAATCTTTACTTGTTGCTTTAACAAAAAAAAAAAAACGGGAATTCGTGTGAAGTTTGAAACTTTGAGGCAAAGAAAGAAAATTGCTGCGGTTGCATATTTTTATTTCCGCATCTTAGTTTCGTTAACCAGAAAATCAAAAAGCCAGTAGAAAGAATTGAATTGGGAAAGAGGCAACGGAGAAAGGAATTAGATTGGGCCAAAGGAGGGCAACGGGCAAGATATATTGAATTCGGCCAAGGGCAAACGGGCAAGAAATGTTAGACTGGGCCTAAAGATGAACGGGTAATGAATATTTGATTTGGACAAAAGATGGAACGGACAGAAGCATTGGAATGGGCCAAAGGAAAAGAACAGGTAAGATATATTGGTTTGGGCCAAGAGGCAACGGACCAGAAATGTTAGATTGGAATGTTAGAGTAACAGCCCGAAATGCGATTTGCAAGTCGGACACACTAGAATCATGCAGACTCAGAAGTTTAAATATCTGGGAAGCATCTTGACGGAGGACGGTAAGTGTGACGCTGAGATCCGTAGACGTATTGGGATGGCCAAGGACACATTCCAAAAGCTGAACAGAGTATTCATAGACAACAGTATTTCTTCGGTAACAAAGAAAAGAATACTGACCTATTACGTGACATCTATTCTTCTTTACGGCAGCGAATGTTGGACGATTTCCTCAAAGATGAAGAAAAAACTCGAGGCAACGGAGATGTGGTTCTACAGAAGGATGCTAAGGATATCATGGACAGAGCGTGTGAGCAGGTTACAAACAAGGAGGATGCTTATATTTAATATCAGAAAGAGGCAGCTGAAGTTTTTGGTACACCTAATGAGGAAGGAGGGCCTGGAGAATCTGATACTCAAATAGAGGGAAAGAGAGACAAGGGAAAGCAGCGCGTGACATACCAAGCGGACCTAAGCAAGTGGATAACAGAACATGCTCTTGGGGAGGTGACAGAGGGGGGGAGCTTGCTAAGAGCTGCAACGGATAGATGGAGACGAAAAGCCATGATCGCCTACGTCCTGAAATGACATGGTACATAAAAAGAAAAAGAAACAAGGTATCTTGCTGTCAATGCATAATGGACAACATTACAAGGAATAACTTGGATAGAACATATGCTTATGTCGATAACATAGTTGTAGCTCGCATAACTCAAAAGAAGCCTGATAAAAATTTCTTGGAATTTCTTGAGGTAGCATAATTACATAAGTTTACTTTCAACGAAAAAGGTCCTCCTCATCAACCACATCTATTAATTTTCTTCGTTTCACTATATCTCATGGGATAGTTAAACATGATGCTGACCGACTACGCCCATTTAAAAAAAATGACCTATCCCTAAAGATAAAGCTGTCCTTCGCAGGGTCTTTGGCTTGTTTCTTTATTATTCCAAATGAATATCAAAGTTTTCAGATAAGATCAAACTCTTAATTATGGCTGACTCGTTCCCTTTAAATCACGTGTCCGTGGAAGTATTCCGAAAACTTAAACAAGAAATTGAAAGTACCATACTTCCTGTTATTGAAGAAAACGTCCCCCTAGAAGTCTAGACGGACGCTTCTGGTACGGCAATTGCCGCTACTTTGAATCAGGCCGACTGTCCAGTGTCTTTCATCTCACGATCACTAACGCCGACTGAACGAAAGTACGCTTCGGTAGAAAAGGAGGCTTCAGCTATTATCTACTTTTAAGTGCCGTGTACCTTCAGAATGTAAGGGATCATGGCCCTCCACCTTCTCCTGTTCCTTGTAGCTCTTAATAAGTTGTCTGTTTTTATTTCTCCTAGACACTGTTCTGTCATTCATTTGCTCAAGCAAAGTATGTCATGCGTTGTTTTCCCCTATCCCACTTTCTCTCTATTCATCCTGTGAGTATCAGATTTTCCAAGCCCTCCTTCCTCATTACGTGTCCTAGAAACTTCAGCTGCTTCTTCTTCACGTTAAGTATAAGTTTCCACTTCGTTTCCATTCTCTCCAAAAACTTGTTGTTGCTCACATGTACGGCCTATGGGATCCTTAGAATCCTGCTGTAGAACTATATTTTTGTTGCTTCAAGTCTCTTCTTCATCTTTGAGGAGATTGTCCAGCATTCGCTGCCATACAGGAGGACAGATATCACGTAACAGCTCAGTAATCTTTTCTTTGTTTCTGTTGCTTCAAGTCTCTTCTTCATCTTTGAGGAGATTGTCCAGCATTCACTGCCATACAGGAGGACAGATATCACGTAACAGCTCAGTACTCTTTTCTTTGTTTCTATTGCTTCAAGTCTCTTCTTCATCTTTGAGGAGATTGTCCAGCATTTGCTGCCATACAGGAGGACAGATATCCCGTAACAGTTCAGTACTCTTTTCTTTGTTTCTGTTGCTTCAAGTCTCTTCTTCATCTTTGAGGATATTGTCCAGCATTTGTAGCCATACAGGAGGACAGATATCCCGTAACAGTTCAGTACTCTTTTCTTTGTTTCTGTTGCTTCAAGTCTCTTCTTCATCTTTGAGGATATTGTCCAGCATTTGCTGCCATACATGAGGACAGATATCACGTAACAGTTCAGTACTCTTTTCTTTGTTTCCAACGGAACTTTCCTGTCCCGTCATACACTCTTTAGCTTTTGGAATGCGTGTTTGTCCATCCCAAAATATCTACGGATCTCAGTGTCGCACTTTCTGTCCTCTGTTAAAACCTTTCCCAGATATTTAAATTTCTGCAACTGCTTGATTTTAGTTTCCCCGATCTTTAAATTGCATTTCGGGCTAATCTTTTTGCTGATGACCATGAATTCTGTCTTCTTACAGTTTATGCTTAGTCCTTTCTTCTCGATCTCCTTCGCCACCTTCTGTAGTAGATTTTGTAGTTTCCTTTCCGTGTCTGCTATCAGTACTCTGTCATCTGCCTATTTTGTTAAGACTGTGAGCGTCAATGATGAATCCTGGTAAAACTTCTACTTTTCCCAGAACTGCCTCGCTGTTTATGTTGAATAAGTCCGGTGAGAAGACACATCCTTGCCGTACACCCATTTCTATTTCTGTATATCTGCTGACCTCATTTTTTAGCTTTTTGCAGGCGGTTTGCCGCCAGTATATTTTGATTTTCGGCCACAGAGGAGCGTTCGGTTAAAGGCACGTTTTCGTATAGGATACAGGTTCGATTCCAGTCGGAGGACGAAAATTTTCTATGAAAATTTCTCGGACATTCAGGCCAGTGAATGTTGTTTAATACTGTTTATTATAAAACAAAGCATTTAATTAAATATTTGTATCTATAAAAAGAATGTATAAACATAAAAATGTTTTAAAATAATTGTCGGACTTTGTCCATTTCATAATGTGTGACGTCATTTGTTTACATTTGATACGCCATGAGCAGATATGAATGTACGTGAGAGATTCATGGAAGATTATAGTTTAAAGGCAGTAAAATCGACCTTGCTAACCGAACACTCCTCTATGGCCGAAACGGTTAAAGGCACGGCAGGCTATATGACGGTTCCGTATAGGATACAGGTTCGATTCCAGTCGGAGGACGAAGATTTTCTATGAAAATTTCTCGGACATTCATACTTAAATATTTCTATCTATAAAAAGAATGTATAAACATAAAAATAAATTGTCGGACTTTGTTCATTTCATAATATATATATATATATATATATATAGTAGTACTCGTTTGGAAAATCTCGGATAGCTCAACTTGCAGATATGTCAGGACAAATCGGTACCCGAGGAAAAAATTGGGAATAAAAAATTAAAAAATAAAAACATCAGAACAAGACGAAACAAATCGCCAAGTGTTTTAAGTCCTTAGTCCAAATAAAAAAAAAAACGAGTAGAAAGACTAAAACGTAGAGTGCTCAATACGCTAAGTAGTTCCCCTTAGCTCCTTAGGATTTATTCTAATATATATATATATATATATATATATATATATGAAAGGGACGCTGGGATAAAAGAGTGAAGACCCACGGGAAATATTTTGAAGCGCTGTAAGATGACATTGCCTTTGGTAAACTACTTTTTCTTTAATATAATCTAACTAAACAATTTCTATACAGGTTCCTTATTGGCAGCCACAATCTTAACACAAGATATGCAAATGATAGAATGTTGAAACAGAAAAGAGACTAAAAGAATTCCTACAGATGGTAGTGAAGGAAAGCGAAAAGAAAAGACTAACCATAAATTTCAGGAAGACAGAATACATGGTTGTCAGCAAAAGGAACAGCCCAACATGCAAATTACAAATTGGAGTTAACAAAATCAAGCAAGTACGAAAATTTATATACCTATGAAGTGTTCTAACAGAGGACGGAAAGTGTGACACTGAAATCCGAAGACGCATTGGGATAGCCAAAGATGCCTTCCAAAAGCAAAGTAGTGTATTAAGAGACAGAAAAACTTCATTAGAACCAAAGAAAAACAGTATTGAACTGTTATGTAATATCAGGTCTCCTATATGGCAGTAAATGCTGGACAATATCATCCCAGATGAAGAAGAGACAAAGCAGGATAAAGATAGTTCTACAGAAGGATGCTGAGAATAATCTATATGTAATAATTAATATTTTTTATTATTTCACCCCAAGCAATGCAATAAAGCCACTAAGACAGAGGGGTTACTGAGCGTGAAATAATATAAGAAAAAGAGAAACATTATAGATATATATATATATAGATATCAATAAATAGAGTGAAAGTAAGAAAGAAAGAAAACAATTGACATTGCATTTAAATTTTTGAAGATCAAAGTTGACTGGGAAGCAAGAAGGCGAAAGAGAGTTCCACAAGCAAGATGTGCGATAAAAGTAATTATTAGCATAGAATTTATAGTTATATCCAGTCATTTCAAATGTAAAATGATGAGACCTTGCCGCCAATCTAGTACTGCACTTAAATTCATAAAATCTAGGTAACATAGAGGAAAGTTCATCAGAATAATTACCATAAAAAGATTTATAGGAAAGCGACAGGTAAACTACACAACGGTCAGAGAGTAAATTATATAATTTTTGCATTTTATTTTCTATCTATCTATCTATCTATCTATCTATATATATATATATATATATATATATATATATATATATATATATATATATATATATCATATTCCGTCTCCTTTTTGTCTTTCTCTTTCTATCACTTCTTTCTCCTCTCTCCCTGTTTCTATCTCTGTCATTCTTTCTCCCACACACTCTCTCTCTCTCTTTCTCTCTCTCTCTCTCTCTCTCTCTCTCTCTCTCGTCATTTCTCTTTTCCTCTCTTTTTGTCTCTCCACCTCTTTGGTGTGTTCTTTTTCTTTATTCTCTCTCTCTCTCTCTCTCTCTCTCTCTCTCTCTATATATATATATATATATATATATATATATATATATATATATGCTCCTGAAAAATTTATTTCGGTTGAGCTCTCTGGGGAGAAAGCATTATTATGCCTATAACTTTACGCTCTACATTGTGGTCTTGCGCCGTACTGAGCTATTTTTTAATAAGGATCTATAATACGAACTTTTTCGTCTCCTCGTGACTAATTTTTTAGTAAGCCAGCCTCAATAAATTATTTAGGTGCGCCATATATCTTGCCTACTTCCAGAGAAATCTATGAGAAATCATTGTACTATACTTAGACACTAATATGCACTTCGCGGACACAATTCCTTTGACGAAACTTCCACCGCTTACTCATCGATTGGAATGATACTGCTGACCTCGTAATTTATAGCTTCTCAGTCGGCGAATAAACTGTGCCATTAAGTGCATCATTGAACTATTATTTGTTCCGTTGATTTATGATCGAGGGGAAGTGATTGCAAATCTCTGTTAATATTATAGTGTACAGTTGTCTATCGATTTTTCAAAGGTCTCATCGATCTTTTCTAAAGTCAGTCAGGAAGTTGAAGAATATGGCAAATAAATAAAACGTATGTCCTAGATTCATAATGGCGTTCAAACATTTACTGACTCCTTGGATATTTGAACCCTTCATAATGCTATGCTATCTATATACGTTAGACAAACCATTACAAATGCAATATAAGACTACTTCTTTATTTTAATAAATGCAATTAAATGTAACAACGCATTTGCTTCCGTTTTTTCTGTTTGGTCCGTTAAATAAAGCAATCGTTATTTTTTTTATTTTTCAACAAACACTTGCCGCTGGTTTTCATTAGAGAAAGTTTTCCACATCATATAGAGACATAAGAAAGGTATTCCATGTTTTGAGCCTGAATTTGATCCTTTTTAAACTGATCCCAAATTATTGTTTTATTTGATTGCCTTATAATATTAGGTTGAGCCATAAATAATTTCCGTTTTCGTTTATTAACTGTATTTTTCAAAATAATAAAATAAATTACATTTTATTCAATTATATATCCACCGTTATTTGCAATGACTTTTTGCAACTTGTCAAGAAACTCTTCGATACCAATTGAGTCAAATTTTGCAAATTTGGATGTGAAAAGCATTTCTACAAATTCTTCAATATGGTTTTCATTAGAGAAAGTTTTCCACATCAAATAGATACATAAAGATTTTCCAAGTTTTGAGCCAGAATTTGATCCTTTTTAAACTGATTCAAAATTACGATTTTATTTGATCGCCTTATAATAATAATAGGTTGAGTCATAAATAATTTTCGTTTACCAATTGTATTAAAAAATTAAACTACAATTATATTTTAATTAAACTACAATTATATTTTAATTAAACTACAATTATATTTTAATTAAACTACAATTATATTTTAATTAAACTACAATTATATTTTCCCCATCAAAACATTTTGCAGTGATCAAAGAAGGTAATAATAATCAGTTAATTCAAGGTCAGATGAATATAGCAAATGTGGTAGAACAGACTAAATGAGTTTTTTTTTTCTTGTGTTATTCTTGCTGTATGCAACCTTGGTCAACATGGGAAGGATCAACATTTTTCCTTTAATCGACTGTATACGCTGCTATGAAAAATTAACGCATGTTAGTAAACTCCAAATTGATACTTAATGCAACAAATGATTAGTTGCCTTTAGAAATATCTGTATAAGTCGACTGATGCTTTATTTTTGAAAATAATCATTTTACCCCAAGCAAGGCGGTAATGCCATTAGCACACGGGGGGGGGGTCTTTGAGTTACAGTGCGTGAAAGTAAAAGAAAAGACTGAGAATGGGTGAGATAGAGGAAAGGACAGAAAAATGAACAGGGTTCAAGAAGACAGAAGATTGAAGTTGCATTTGAATTTTTGAAGGTTGTAGTTATCAAGTAAACGGAAGGGAATTTCACAGGTGGGAAGTGCTAGAAAAGAAACAATTAAAGTAGAAGTGGCAGTCGCATTTAAACGGTGGGATCTAGTTGCCAATCATTTAGTTGAGGGCCCAGGAAAAAAAAACTCGTCAGAGCAGTTGCCATGAAAATATTTGTAGAAAAGCCATAGGGAAACCGCGTCATGTCGGTGAGAAAGTGACTGAAGTCGAGATAAAATTTATTAACACATTCACAACTGCCTTGGATATTTGAACGCTTACGTGCAAGCTGTAGGGATACAAAAGGCGATTCTCTCAATTCAGTTGAGATAAAGTTACGGGGGTCACGTGACTGCCGGTGAGTGACGTCAGGGAATAGAGTGACGAAGACGAGTTAAGACGTAAAGCCCGGAGAAGAAGGACGTTCCTAGTTCACAGTTGGTCATTTTGCTATAACATTTATTCTTGATAATTCTGCTTTAAAATGTAGTATTGACAATTTTTACTATAAATATGTATTTTTCATACTTTCATGGTACCTGGGGGTTCCCTATTTGCACATATCTGGGGCCCTAACATGTGCTAACATCCCGAGTCAGAGTGAACCTGGGAACAACACACAATTAAGAGGTGGTTCCACGCTCCTCAAAACCTCCCATCTCAACATCAGAGGTCTTTCTGCCGGATGTAGTTTATCGTCAAACCCAGGACTATCAAATATCATATATTTCTTGCATGTTTCTCTTTGGGATCTTGACCTAAAGGTGGTAGTGTGATTGCTTTTAAGGTCTCGAGATAATGTTTTAATATTCCGTATGTTTTATGTCTGTTTACATTCAAATCAGCTGGTTCTTTATTTTCTTGCTAGGCGAGCCAATTTTTTTTTTGGAGCGGGGCTTATAACTCTTAATTTTTCTCATGAAGACAGTTTATTGTATTTTTTCTTTTCCCAGTTTTAAATGTCCTTTTACTTATTCTATAATCTCCGCTCATTTTTTCCACAATTTCCAACATTTTGTTTCTGTCATACAACGACTTTTAATAATCTCGTTTTTCTTTTCTGAGTATATCTTCTTTTTTTTTCGATCTTTTAAACTTTTCTGCCTGCGTGTTACTAGATTGGCAACTAGGTCCCACCCTTTTACTGTTGAAATAGCTACATGCAACAGCCACTTCTATCACCAACAGTTTCTCTTCTTGCTGTTCCCACCTGTGGAACCTTTCGTTTTCTTGCTTCTCTGATAACTACGATCTTCAAAAATTTAAATGCAACGTCAATCGCCATCTTCTGTCTTCTTGAATCCCGTTAATCTTTTGTCCTTTCTTCAATCCTCCTTATTTTCAGTCTTCTCTTTCATTTACATTCCCTGTAACCCCCCCTGCGTAGTAGTGAGATTACCGCCTTGCGTAAGGTGGATATTTTTGTACATCTGAAATTAAAAAATAAATATCAAGAACCATTGCTATTCTCTCTCTCTCTCTCTCTCTCTCTCTCTCTCTCTCTCTCCCTTTCTATCCCATTCACTCATTTCTCCTTCTCTCTCTTCCTTTCTATCTCACTCTCCCATTATCTCTCCCTCTCTTTCTATCGTATTATCTCTCTCCCTTTCTATCCCATTCTCTCCCTCACTCTCTCTCTCTTTCTATCCTACTATCAATTCTCACTCTCTCTCTCTCTCTCTCTATATATATATATATATATATATATATATATATATATATATATACCATTCCTATTCTCTCTCTTCCCCTTTCTATCCAATTCTCCATCTCTTCCTTTCTGTCCTATTATCCCGCTCTCTCTCTCTCTCTCTCTCTCTCTCTCTCTCTCTCTCTCTCTCTCTCTCTCTCTCTCTCTCTCTCTCTCTCTCTCTCTCTCTCTCTATTCCACTCACATTCTCTCTCTTCCCCTTTCTATCCAATTCTCACATTCTTCCTTTATATCCCATTCTCTCTTCATCCCTCTCCCTCCTCTCTCTCTCTCTCTCTCTCTCTCTCTCTCTCTCTCTCTCTCTCTCTGGATTCTTTGTCTGAATTTACTTCCAAAGCCTTTTCCATGTTTGAATATGGCCGCAAGGAAGCAGAATTTTAAAATTAAGATTTTCACTTCATCTACCCGAAAGTTGTGGTCTTAGCATAAAAATATATCCGTTAAAAGCTGATGGTTCCCTATGGCATTAAAAGAAAATGTGTTCTTTTTACAGTGAATTTCGCCCTTTACAAGACCCGGGAACCAATCGAGGTAGAGGGTTACAAAGTAAGAGGCACAGTTTATGCAGGTAGGTGGGATGACGGTTAACCCTAGACTTGAACAGGTTAAGATTGTAGTGATCGGGAGAACATCTTCTTGAGAGTCGGTCTCACAGAGCAGAGGTTCGCTAAAAGAAGCTGCTCGATTGGTACTTACGTCTCAACAATGGAATACGAAAGGAATGAGAATGGTTCTCTACGATGTGCGTAGAATGGTGTGTTTTAGCCGTGAATGTTAGAATTCGTGAATCTAAGGAATGTAGTTAATCTGAACACTTTCCATGGAAATAGCGATAAAGCAGTGAGAGGCTTGCGATGTTTCGTCTGTGAGAAACGGGTTGCAAGGTGGAAAATAATTCATCACCCACAAGAACGCGGAGAGGCTTTTGGTCTTTATCGAGACTGAAAAGGTTGACTTTTCAGCCCCTGTCCAAATATGGTAGCACTACTCCATTTTAGGCCTGATCTAACTTCCAAATATTTCGTGTCTTGGCCTCTGAATAACGTTTTAAATATAAGCATTAATATCAATGCAATTACATATGTATATTTACTTACAATATGATGCATAATAAAATCTTACATAGTGTAGATATATACATTGATATGATTGATTTCTTTTTTACGGCTTATCAACCTTTTGCAGGTTATTTAAAGTCAGAAAATGTTTTTAGAGTGTAAGAATTTGAGGTAGGGAGATAAGAATGATTTAATTGTACAAGTTCTACTAATTAAGGCATAGCTAGTGGATAAAAGGTGGATTCGTAATTTTCCCAAGGGTATTATCTTATAAGTGAATATAACACCCAATTGGAATTGAAACTTGCCTCTCCAAGATCCAATTCCGAAATGTTATCCGTTAAACCACCCGCACATCAAAAGTTACAGCACCTCGTAGCCCCAAGCGGTTACTCATCTAATTAACTTCGGTGATCGTGCGGGAACCGATGTTTGAACATGATACGGCTGAAAAGATAGATAGATAGATAGATAGATAGATAGATAGATAGATAGATAGATAGATAGATATGTGTAATCAAAGGATTGTTTTTGCGTCTCTCTCTCTCTATATATATATATGTGTGTGTGTGTGTGTGTGTGTGTGTGTGTGTGTGTGTGTGTGTGTGTGTGTGTGTGCGCGCGCTCGCGGAGAATGAGAACACGACAGAGATACTAATTACTGACAAAGACAAATGATTGACATTTAGCCTCCCCGAGGGTAGTAGATCAATTTGGTACCGCTTTAAATGACGTATCCTCTCTCTCTCTCTCTCTCTCTCTCTCTCTCTCTCTCTCTCTCTCTCTCTGCGGCAGATAACACGCGCATGCGCGTACATATTTGCGTGATTGCGCGCATGCGCGTGTTCACATGAGCAGGAACTTAACGTAAATCTTTAGCTGTGTACGATAAATGTATGTATTCAAGCGATGATATTTTTTCGTGTTTTTTTGTTGTTGTTGTTTTTTTTTTGTATTTACTCCTTTGTTTAATAAATACAAGTGCCGGTATCAACAAAAAAGATAGCCAATAGAAAAAGAGAAGAAAAAAGAAAATATTTAAGGTAGTGAGAATATTGTACGTTCTAAATAGAAGTCTGTTTTAAAAGGCAAAGACAAAAAATAAACGTAAAAAAAGAATAATGGTAACGTAACTCTGTCAGAGCCTTTGTTGTGGTTTGAATGTTGTTTCTCTTACTCTAATATCAACACCCCTTACTTTCCACTCTCCCCTCTTGCTTTTCTCTCCCTTTCTTCCTCTTTCTAACCCATTCTCTCTTTTTTTATTCCTCCATTCTCCCATTTTCTCTCTCCCTTTCTATCACATTCTCTCATTCTCTACCTGTTTCTAGCTCACTCCTATTCTCTCTTTATCCCTTTCTATCCCGTTCTCTCTTTCTCTCTCTACTCCATTCTCTCTCACTTTTGATTCCATTCTCTCTCCCTGTCTATCCCATTTTCTCTCTCCCTATCTATGCTATTCTTTCTCTTTCTCTCTCCATTCTATTGCATTAACTCTATCGCCATTTCTATCCATTCTCTCTTTCTTTCTCTCTTTCCATCCCATTCCCTCTCCCTTTCTATCCCATTCTCCCATTCTCTCCTTCTATCCTATTCTCTTTCTCCCCCCATTCTATCCCATTATCCCTCTCTCTCTCTCTCTCTCTCTCTCTCTCTCTCTCTCTCTCTCTCCCTTTTTCCCATTATCTCTTTCTCTCCCTTTCTGTCCTATTCTCTCTCTCTTTCTCTCTTTCTATCTCATTCTCTCTCCCTCTCTTTTTCTATCCCATTTTCCCATTCTCTCTCTTTCTTACTCTCTTCTCAAATGCTGCTGTTGGTGTGCATACATGTGCGTGCAGACGGTGCCCTTTTCAATGTGCAATGCAGTTTAACTGGAAATATAGGTCCGCTAAAGTGTCGATCTCGTTTTTTTAAATATTGGTCGAACGGACACCTCATTCACCACCACCACCACCACCACCGTTACAGTGAACACAACTTAAAAAAATATAGAATACTTCAGTATAATGAGTATTTTCGAAATCCCAATAGCAGCAACTGTTAGTAACAACTCTGTTATTAGTGACACTAGTTGCTGTGATCGTCATTGTAATACAGTAATAGTGGTACTCACGGTTAGAAAATAAAAGGGGGGTGCACTCATGAAAAGCGGAAGTAATATTGATTAGTTACGACCACACACGTTTCACCCATAAATGCATTTGGATATCTGAGTTAAAGCCTGGCAGCTGAGCCAGCGGATTCATCTATTTAACCCTGTGTTAGTCACCTCGGATTTTCGAAAATGGATAATCCCCTGGGGTGTTTACACGCACCAATACAAAAATGCTTAAAGTGTTACAATTATGTAAAATATTGTCGTTCTGCTGAAAAGAATAATATAACAGGCAATCTACATTCAAATATACATTAAATCAAAACTTGAAATGAAGATATAATTATTCATTGAAATGAAAATTATAATAAATTTGTTGCATAAACATATATTGTCAATTGGAGGTGAAACACAACAATATAATAATAGAGAAATGTTTTATTCATCAAAAATACCTACAATATATATATTTCCATGAATAGAAAGATTAGGTAAATTCATAATTACTGGACTGAAAGAGTAATATATATATATATATATATATAAAAGTGGCTCACCTGATTTTTTTACTAAATGAAACGAAAGTTGAGCTAAATTCAAAGTATAAGCGAAACTTATCGAGCATGTTGCTCAACTGCTTTCTCGAGAGCCTGTATTTTATAATGCTCCATAAGTTTTCTATGGTGTTGAAGTCAGGAGTTTGGGGCGCCCATGTCACAACACTCACCTGCTTCTCATCAAATTATTCTTTCATCAATTTTTATTTGTGACAGGGAGCATTATCCTGCATAAAAATGAGCTTGGTGGGGTCGATTTGCACCCTTTCAGCAGAAGGAAGCAGACATGACTCTAAAATTCTCTTGTACTGAGGGTCCTGAGGGTCTTGTCAATAGGTTTTAAGAAACCAGTTCCATAAAAAGAAAAGCATCCCCAGAACATTATACTGAACGGATGCTTGACAGTACTTACTGATGAATTCAAAGAGCTTTCAAATCTTCTTGTTCGGATTTTAGATCGCTTATCCGTTAAATTTAGCTCAACTTTCGTTTCATCGGAGAAGAGAACATTTAGTAAAAAAAATCAGGTGAGTTAGTTTTATCGAACAGCACTGTATATATATATATATATATATATATATATATGTGTGTGTGTGTGTGTGTGAAATAGGATATAGAATCCTGACAAAGTTTTGAAGAAATTTGACAAATGGAAAAACGTTTCATCTAAAGTAGATTTGATTACGCGTTTCGCCTTTCTAGGCTTCATCTTATTTCTTTCTTTGGTTTTATGATCTGGTGAAGCCTAGAAAGGCGAAACGGAATGAAATTTCTTCAAATATATATATATATATATATATATATATGTGTGTGTGTGTGTGTGTGTGTGTGTGTGTGTGTGTGTGTGTGTGTGTGTGTGTGTGTGTGTGTTCGCGCTCGCGTATGTATCGAGGTGTATGTGTGGTCGACACTTTCGTCGTGGACATTAAATGAGGACTCAGAAAAATAAAGATGTGCTCAACTTTCTATGGACTCACATGTCTCTCCCGAGACCAGCAAGTGTTTTGCAAATTTTTAGACAGATTAAACATGTGGTTGAGCCATTTTGCTCGATTAGTTGGAGATCAATTGCCACATGTTTCCGCGAGTAGACTTCAAGGTCTGCTTTACTGTCTTCGACAAAGCCACAGTGACAGGCAAAAGGCTATCATTGAGAAGAGCAGCATGCTGCCAACTTGCTTTATTATTTGCACGCAGTTGATCTCGATGTGTTCAGTTGGGTCTCGCACAAACCTTTGTATGGATGAGAAGGAGGATAGGCGCCCAGCTCCTCCGCCCTGACGCATTGTCTTCCCAGGAAGAAAAAGGTATACTGCATCAGGTTATCTTTCTTTGAGTTTCTCTTTGTAAAGCAAAAGTCGCCTTCCAACTGACCTGCTCATATATATATATATATATATATATATATATATATAAAGAAATATAGTCTTAAGATGTGCTATATTTATGGGATAAAGTGTTCAATATCAGAGATAGGGCGTGCGTAAAAATAAAAGTGAACATAGAAGTCAACACTTAAAGGCGATAGTCTGTTTCATGCTAGACGCAATCGTCAGGCCAAGAGTGCTGTTATTTTTCTCGGCTGTTTGTATATACGGGTCAGTGGTGCATTGTGGGTAGTCTATTTTGGCGTTTATTTTACCAGAATTCGTTTATTTTTTTATTTAGGTTAAATTATTTTGCTTGTTTTCATTTATTTTTATTTTTTATTTTTATTCCTTATTTTATATATATTTTTAATTTTTATTAGTCGGTGTTTTTTATTAACGTAGTAAAAATTTGTTTATATCGCTTATTTAATAGTTTTGTTTTGGTTAGGGAAGATAACTAAAGCTATTTATTCAATTTTAGCGTTGATTGTTGTAGTTTATTCTAAGTATTATTTTGGTGGGAACTGTTTTTAATTTGTTTATTACTTCATATATTTATTTGGATTGATTATCTTTATTTGTTTTTTCTAACGGTTGCTTTACCGGGATCGGTTTGTTAGTTTATTTATTTATTTAGAAGGAATTAGATTAATTTATTTTACTTGTTTTTTTATTATTTATTTATTATACTGTATATTTTTATTTACACTTTTCGGTTTCCGATTTTTAAGTAACGGAGTATTTCTTTTTCTTTTATTGTTACATAACAGTTGTAGCTATTTTTTCGTCCGATTTTTGGTTTGATTTTTATAGTCTAACTAATATTTTGGTCATAATGGTTTGTTAATTTGTTTATTATTTACTTTATTTATTTGGATTCATTGATTTTGTTTTTTATTTTTTTATTTATTTATTCTATTTCATCTATTCTATCGGGTGTGATTTGGTAATTTGTTTGGGTTAATGTATTTTGCTTATTTTATTGTCATTTTGTCTATTTATTTATTTTTTATTTCTATTTTTTATTTTTTTCAGTTTTCGATTTTTAAGTAACGTAGTAAAAATTTGTTTTCATGTCTGCATTTTGAGATGAGCTCAGATCTTTTATTTAATAATTTATTAATTTATTAATATTATATATATATATATATATATATATATATATATATATATATTCATTCAAATATGTTTCATTGAATAAAAGATTGCATGACTACAACGGATAAGTTTTAAAAAGTTTAAATAAATATAGCAGAAAACGTTCGCGCGTGTTTTTAAGAAAACACCATCACAACAGAATGCAGATTTTATCGCACTTACAATAAGTTTGTCTTTGTAATTTACCACTGAAGATGATCTTGGAAAATATCGAAAGTACTTGGGTTAAAAAAAAAAATAACGTCAAGAAATTGATTAGACAACTAGAAATGATCAGTCTAAAAATAAGTAGACACAATATGTCTATATTATTCAATGAAACATAGATACCGAGTGTAACAGCGAAATGGTCCAAAACGTGAAACTGCAAAATTGTCCAGTTGTTAGATTAAGATCTGAACCGTTGTATCTTAGAAATGATTAAAGATATCTTACTGGAATTCTCTAAGGCTTTTATAACACCATTAGAATCTACTTTGAGCAATAAAACTGTATAATTACAGAAATATCTTGATGAATCAATCAGAAACGAAAATGACATGTTCATCATTAATCATAGCTAAGGATCGGAAGCTCATGAAGTATTGAAATAAAATTCATATATATATATATATATATATATATATATATATATATATATATATATCCAGGATCATTTTCCAACTTATTCAAGATGATCTTCGCCATCTCTAAACTTCTAACTTTCTGTCCTGGAGCAACAAAGGTGCCTCACAGGTTTCACGTACGATTTCATTTTCAAGTTTTTTTTTCACTGCTCTTTGGACTGTCATAGTTGAAACACCTTTTTCTCACATGACAAACGTCTTATGGACTGAGTTGGATCTTTTCTAATTTAGCTATAAATCTCTCTCTATATATATTGCTGGAGCACAAGGACAAATGTGTTAGTAATATTCTAATGAACGAATGGTAGATTTGCAAATATGTAAGATAAATACTGGAAAGAAAAATTGTCTGGCACGACACATTGAACCAAATTTTCTAAAAACTTAGCAATTGATTCGATATAATCTTTCCACGTCATGTCAGCGGAAAATGTTAGCCCTAGAAGAAGCAAGAAATCACTGTCCTCAAGGTTAGCATTAGCCATCAAGCAGAAAGGTTTCTTTCAGACATTTAATATAGAGCAGATTCGTTTGGGCGTTAAAATTAGCAACTTCCGTTTCCTAAGTGGCAGTTATTTTTTGTTCAATGTTATTATGCTGGGTGAGATTCCGATAGTATCAAGGTGAATATTGCATTAACAATTCTTTGAAAATAAAGATTCTTTTTCTGATACAAGAACTACTATTTAACCCATACCCGGGGACAAAAAATGGATTCATACTTTTCCCAAGTCCATCTGCGCGTAAGTGAAGACCACTAACTCGACTTGAATTCGAACCTCTAATTTTTCATTCCGAGACGCTACTCGCATTCCTTCTTTTATTTTTATGTGTCACGTTCTTTCAGGACGTAGGTGATCATGACTCTCCACTTCACCCTATCCCTTGTAGCTCTCAATAAGTCTTGTCCACTTCTCCCAGACCCTCGTCATCCACTTGCTTAATCCCGGTAGGTATGTCACGTGTTGCTTTCCCTTGTCTCCAATTTCCCTCTATCCGCCCTGTGAGTATCAAATTCTCCAAGCCCACCTTTCTCATTACGTGTCCAAGAAATTTCAGATAAAAGAGATTAAATGCTGCTTCTTCTTTTATGTACCGTGTCCCTTCAGGACGTAGGCGATCATGGCTCTCCACTTTACCCTATCCCTTGTAACTCTCAATAAGTTTCGTACCTCTGCCACCCCTAGACCACGTTCTGTCATCCACTTCCTTAAGCCCGCGACACTACACCACACATAAATTCACGCTTTCAGAAATCACATCATTTAAACATATTTACTTTGGCTTCCGTAGGAGGATCAATTTACAATAAATTTACATAACAAACTGGACTCCAGCTATTAACTCGTATTTTTTTTTCTTTTCGATATTTATGATGTGGAGTCCTTGATCTATAGCAGTGGTTCTCAACCAGGGTCCATATGGATCATGAAGGTTCATATAACATTATTGGTGTCCAGACAAAATAAAATAGCAAATTAGGGTCCACGATAATATTTTATTGCTACATAGAGCAATTTCATTTTGAAACTGTTGTTATAACTAAGAATTGGATTTTCTACAGTAATCTACGTAATATTAAAATATTAAAAATAGGAAAACAACTCTAAAACTAGCAGAAAATCCTCATTGAATTGCAAAGTGATGAAAAATTGTAAGTAAAATCCTGAGATGAGAAGCTTAATGTATGGAAAACAAATGAGACTGGTAAAAAAATATCCACTTCTCTGGAAAAAAAAACACAACTCTACGTTATTGCTTTTCCATCATCTTACTTTGTTGAATTGGGTTTTAGTCATGTGTCTCACTTATTATCAAAAGCTCGTAACAGATTCGACATTGTGAAAAAGGGTAACCTCCGACTATCACTAGCATCGATGGAGTCTAATATTAAAGAAATCGCAGAGCAACATAAACCACAGTGACCTTATTGAATAAATCTGCACTTTTTTTTTAAATCTATTAATTACTCACATATTTTAAAATGATTTATTATGAGTTATTTTACTAGTGTATATAATGGTTCCATAAAATTTAGCTGTTAAATACAAGTTTCTTTTTATTAAATTACCGTAATTCCTCGAAAATAATACGCATCTTTTTACTGTAAATTACAGGTGGTAGCAGGGGTGCGTATTATAAATAGGTTGAAACAAAAATATTTTTTTCGTTATTTATAATAATAAATACGTACTTGTTGTTCTAGAATAAGAAAGATGTTATCCCAATTTTCATTTTAAATTCAACAATAATAATTGTAACATTTTTTTTGTCAATAAATTTATCAGTAACCGTATTTTTTATTTGGCGAAAAAAATAAAAAAAATCTATAAAAATGCCAATTTCGAAGAAAAGAGGATATCAAGTTAAAAATTTATTGAAATTTTAATCATCATCATCATCATCATCATCATCACTTTCTATTATAGAATCAATATCTAAATTGTCATTAAACAAATTATCATTCACAGTATTATCTTCGTCCTTGTTCAAAATTATCTTCGGCCTCTTCATTCTCTTGCCAAAGGATGCCATCTTCAGAGCCATCCATGCCGTGAAACCATTTTACAATAACTTCCAACTCTCGTTTTTTCCTGATGCCACCAGCATTGTTAAACTGGAAACACCAGAAAGCATCCAGTCATTCCATTTTTACGCATCTCTTGTTTAAATGGATGGTTGCAGACAACATCCATTACTTGAAGTTGGCCAATCATTCCCCACTGATATACAAACAAAATCAGTCCTCTTCTCCTGAAGTATATTCATCATGCAAGGCATCCGTTTTGACGACATTTTGGTGGTAAAAGAAAATGTTATATTTATCAAGAAAACCGCTGGTAATTTTCAGCATTATTTTAGCCGCTTACTTTCGATTTTATTCTTAATGTCAAGGTCGACAAAATGTCTTCGTAATTATTTTTTGTTTTTTTTTCGTTTGTTTTTTTTTTTTGACAAAATTTATAGATGCGTATTATACATAGGAATAGATATATTTCTTAATTTTTAGATCATTTGTTGCTGTGCGTATTTTTTATGGGTGCGTATTATTTTCGAGAAATTACGGTAGTTTTACTTCAAAAGAAAGCATTTACTATTTCTATAATACAATTCCTAAACTTGTTTATTTGTAAAATATAAAATAAGCTTTATTTTCATCGAATGGTTATGGGGCCCAGCAAAATAATTAAAAGTAAAAGTGACCTATGGGTAAAAGAAAAAATGGTGGAGAACCACTGATTTATAAGAACCACCGATCTATAGTAATATGAAACAAAAAGATTTGAAGGAAAACGATTAATTCTAGTAGCAATGTGTCTCGTACAACTGCACCCACTCATATTTTGAGTTTGTTTCGCACTTGGTGGCCTGCTGTTGTATTGTTGTGCTAGATGAGTAAATATCAGAAAGGAAGTTGTCAAGAAGTTAGCCCACCCGGATAGATTTGACAGAGACCAGAAGTGACAAAAATCTTTCAAAATGTCAAGTAGCCATCTTGAATAAGTACGAACAAACTAATAGCAGATATCCACCTTATAAGAGAGAGACTTGTAAAGCAAATATTTACAAGTAGGTGATAATGACTCTTCCCATCTTCCTTTCAGCGTCACAGATTTTAGAAGCACTTACATTTGCAAAGAGCATAGATGTTATACAGTGATTTTAGCTGCCTTGAAAATCATCATCTAAAATTTTACATTTTGCTTCTTTTCTTTTCGCCGATTTAACCTCGTGTTTAAATCAAATGTCAAATTCTCCATACAAACACTTAGTCTTCCTCCTCCTTAAATACAGTTTTCATTCAGGACATAGGTGATCATGACTCTCCACAGCTTCTTTTCGCTATCATCAGTATTACAAGCAATTAAAATTACAAAAGGAATTCCTAATTCCTCCTTCTTAAATGGTTTATTTCAGGAAATAGATGATCATGACTCTCCACAGCTTCCTTTCACTATCAGCTATATTGCAGTTAAAATTACTAAAGGAATAGCGAATTCCTCCTCCGTAAATGCAGTTTTCTTTCAGGGCATAGGTTATCAGAGGTTTTGCAAGCTCTTAAAATTACTAAATGAATAGCTAATTCCTCCTCCTTAAATGCAGTTTTCTTTCACAAAATTAGTGAATTTTGAATATACTTTGATTTACTATTTTCTCACCTGGTTTTTTTCTTACCTGTTTAGTTATTACAGATATAACTATAGGCAAAATGTCAAACCGGTTAAGAAACAGCATTACAGGTATGAGTCTGTAGTGGATCTAGGAAGAATGCGTGAATATTTAAGATTGTACTGCAAATAAAATATGCAATATCCACAAACATAAATTATAAGAAATGGCCAAATAGTAATATTCAATCACGACAAAACAACAGATTAAATCTTATATACACAATTTACAATTTCTTTGTTTGTAATGATGTGTGCAAAGGTATATTTTAGAGAAAAAGTTATTTGCTGTTTTGGAAATGTTCAATGTCTAAAAAGTTGTCTGCCTTTGATTAAAAAGGTTGAATTTAACTTAAACAAAAGATTTTTCTATGAAAGCTATTGAATGAAAAAGTTTGCTGTGTAAATTTTTCTAATTTCTCATAAAGGAAGTTTGTTTCTTTGGCGGCACATAATTCCCGTGTGTATCTTTCGCGTGTGTGAGTCTCGAATGCGACGAAAATTAGTTTACTATTTTTATTTATAGCTTTCCTAACAACGAAATCGGCTCCACGGGGCTTGATAGCTGTTGCGAATTTTTCTGAGAAATGAGTTGGCTAATGTTGTATTTTTTATTTTTTAGCCAATAGGATTTCTTAAAACATTTAAATTAGCTATGAATTTGAGAAATATTTTTTATGCCTGTTGAGCGTGCTTTTGCACAAATTTTGACTGTTTTGTTATGGAAATTTCTCGAAGCTTATTTTTTATTTAACAACCAATAAAATTCAAAAAAATGTTTGAAATTGAAATGAGGGTTACTAAAAGACTAACCCAATCTCATTGCACCTTCATAGACTAAAGTTTTCCGCTTATATGAATGATAATGAGCACGAAAAAAAGGACTGTCAACTGCAAGAAGACGGAGAGTATGGTCATCAGCGAGAGAAAAAGTCCAAGAAGCGAGTTACGAACTGGAGAGGGAGATATGAAGCAGGCGCAGAAGTTTAAATATATGGGGAGTGTTTTAACGGATGATGGAAAATGCGACGTCGAGATTCGAACACACACCGGACTAGAGAAAGAGCCACTCCAAATGTTAAGTAAGGTGCTGAGAAACGGAAAAAGTTCGTTAGAAACAACAACAAAAAAGTGTTGGATTGCTATATGATATCTACCTTCTTATCTAGCAGAGAATGCTGAACAATCTTCCCATGGATGGGGAAAAAAACTAGAGGCAACAGAAATGTTGTTTGACAAGAGTTTACTGGGAACTAGTAAGAAACAAGGAAGACTTAAAGAAAATGGTAACAGAAAGAACACTTCTATTCAGAATCAGGGAAAAAGTCAGCTGGGATTCCTTGGACTCAAGATAAGGAAGGACGGCTTGGAAAACTTAATCTCCACAGGGAATATTAAGCGAGAGGAAAATAAGGGAAGAAAGTGAGCCGCTTACTTGGCGAGCATGTGTGAATAGATGGTGGAAAACAAAGGGCAGGAACCTTAGCAAAGGAAGAAAGCTGCTAAGTGCCACGCGAGATAGGAAGTCACACGAGATAGTGATTTTCCAAGTGTAGCTTGGGTGTGGCATAAGGCCGAAAGTAAGGGGCACCCATTGAGGATCGAACTCACTAATCATTCGTAATTGTTCTAGAGAGACAAGCTTGCTAACATTTACAAGTCACACGAGATAGTTTGTCCTTCGGAGGAGGAGGAGGAGGAGCAAGCAAGAAGAAGAAGTCGTCGTCGTCGATTGCTAAGACTTCTGGTATGAAATTTGATTCAATGTGCCGTGCTAGAGGATTTTTTCTTTTGCACATTTATAAGTCTACCATTCGTCATTCGTCCGTAAATTGAATATTGCTGTCACATCTGGTTTGGTGCTTCTGCTTTGTATTCAGAGATTCTGGAGAAAATCTAAAGAATAATTTGCAATATCTTCCTTCCTGGTCCGAGATCTCGTCTTCAGTTGCTTTCCTACCTCCGTAACGGCTTTTTCTCATGGCAATTGAGCTGGAGAGCTTTCCTCAAAGGTAAGCGCAGTACTAGATTAGCAGGCAGGTCTCATAATTTTACTGTTGAAATTACTAAGCCTAACCGTAATTTCTATTCTAGTAGTTTCTTCTTTTGCACTTCTCGCCTGTGAAACTCTCTTCCGGCCTCTTGCTTTCCGGTCAACTACGATCGACAAAAATGTAAATGCAACGTCAATCGTCATCTTCTGTCTCTTTGAATCCTATTTTTTATCGATTTTTCTCCTCTGTAATATTTTTTTCAGTATAATGTCTTTCAAACTCGGTAACCACTTGTATTTTAGTGGCTTTATCGCCTTGCTTGGAATAAAATTATTTTTGAAAAAAAATGGTTAATCTCACTTTTTTTTTCTCATATTCTTTCCTGTTCAGTAGCCCATTGCATCTTAGTGGCTTTATCTCCTTGTTACCAACTCCTGACATGGTTAGCCAATGTAGGTAGTTGCTGGGTGACCAACCCACCTTACACCATGGCTAGGTATCCAGAGCAGTAGATCACTTGCAAGCTCTTGTCTTGCTCGCCAGCAGTGTCCTGTAAAGTGCATTCTGCGTTCACATGATTGTTATATTTAACAGCCCCCACCCCCACGAGGGATGTATGTGGCACAAGGCCGAGTTTTCCATGGGTTCTCTCGGCCAAAAATATTCCCTTAGAACCCGCATATTCAGGTTCAGAGCCTGTCTACCTCCCCGGACGAAACTTTGTCCTCGGCAAAGCCTCGTCCGGGTTCGTCTCTGCTCAAGGCAGAGAGTTCGACAGTACGAGCAATCTGGTCGACTGTTCGCGTAAGATTGTAGAAACATCATGAGTAAGTCCATAGAGCTGTGATTTAGTTGGATGTTGTCTCCAAGAGATCTTAAGTATAGCTCTCAGCATCCGAGTGTAGGTACCATTTAGTGTAGACTCTGGGATTTTGGTTAATGCCAAAGCAGTGGCACCATATATTAATACCGTCTCTTCTTGAGATTATCTGGTATATCAGATTTCCAGATGACATCTATTTTATTAAAGACGGTCCTGGCTTTAGCTATGCGAATTTTCACATCCTTTTGAGCTGAATTTATTTTGCCTTTATAGGTATGAAAAAGATTCAACAGTTTTTATTGAATTGTTCATAAAATCAGCATTCAAGATTATAGCATTTAACTAAGGATAAAACACTATTACCAAAAGTGATTACCTATTTCAGCCGAAAGGAATGATAAACTTTTACTTTTCCCACTTGTACTATTTTATTCAAAAATATACTTTAGAAATCAAGGAGATCCCATCTAACGGCTCCATTGGAAAGTGCTTAAAAGCCATACCAAAACATATCTAGTCAATGTAGGTGGATGCTGAGCGGCCGACCCTTCTTGCTCCATGGCTAGGTGTCTAGAGCAGTAGATCACTCGTGAGTTCTTGTTTGCTTGCCAGCAGTGACCTGCAAACCTCATTCTGAGTTCGCGTAAGATTATAGAAATATCAGAGATGGGTCCATAGAGCTGTGATTTAGTTGGATGTTGTCTCCAAGAGATGTTAAATATAGCTCTCAGCATCCTAGTGTAGGTACCATTAAGTGTAGACTCTGGGATTTTGGTTAATGCCAAAGCAGTGGTACCATACATTAATACCGTGTCTTTTTGAGATTGTCTCGTAGATCAGATTTCCAGATGACATCCATTTTATTCAAGGCGGCCCTGGCTTTAGCAAGGCGAATTTTCATATCCTTTCCAATAGAATTTATTTTGCCTTTATAGGTATGAAAAAGATTCAGGGATAGGTCCATAGAACTGTGATTTTGTTGGTTATTGTCTCCATGACATGTTGTTAGCTCTCAGCATCCGAGTGTAGGTTTCATCAAGCTTAGAAATGAGAGGTGACACGTGTCACTTATAAATACTAGAGCTAAAAGTACTGTAAAATACTAATAAATACTGTAGGTGAGCATATTGTTGGATACTAATAAAGGTACAAAACATCTTACGAATATTCACCATTCTTTTGCGTCCTCACAAGTATGTATGAACGTATCTATTTTTACTAATCAAATATTTTCACTTTTTTTTTAATCAATTTCTCCAACAGATGTTAAGTATAACTCTCAGTATCCGAGTGTAGGTACCATTTAAGCGTACTCTGGGATTTTAGTTAATGCCAAAGCAGTGGCACCATACATTAATACCAAGCCAACCAATACAGTCTGAAGGTCATTAGGGTGGCATTTTGTGTCATAACATAGCTGGTCAACCCGTCTTGCGCCATGGCTAGGTGTCTAGAGCAGTGGATCACTCGCAAGTTATTGTCTTGCCTGCCAACAGTGTCCTGTAAAGAGTTCGTATAAGATTGTAGAAATATCAGGGATCGGTTCATGGGGATGTGATTTTGTTGGTTGTTGTCTTCAGGAAATGTTAAGTATAGCTGTCAATCCTATTATTTTATTATTTATTCACTAGCAAAACCCATGAAAACTGTTTTGTTATCTGAATTTTCTGATAAATTATAATTCCCAAGTTGATTGAATGAACTCTTTGCGAGTTCTATGGCTACAAAATACCCGTATCAATCCTTGTATCGTATCGTTAACTATTTGAGCTTAACAACTTTAACAAAATATTGCAGTAAGAACCATAAGTATTAGTTTTAACCCTTGACATTATTTACATTGTCCTTATCTTTGCTGTTGCTATCACAACGTTTCGGCCATTGTGCCCTCCGATCTTCATCAGGTCTGCTGCATTAATATTTGATCTGAAAAACTTTAAGAAAATATTACAATAACAATCATAAGTAATGTAGGTCAATATTTAAAAAAGTAAGAGGGTACAAATCAAAAGATTTAAAATTGACAAGTTTTTTTCAATTTCACTGGAACAAATATTAAGCACATTTTATTGCTTCCTTTATCTTCCTTTTCACAGATCAACCGCTTTCTCAGGCCAGTGGTTAAAAATGGTTTTGAGTGAATGAAGGCAGTAGTTTTTAGCAAATACTATCCTTTTTCGAACTTTGTAAAGTGGTGAAACAGAATCACAAACAAAAATGCTGTACCAAAAAATAATAGAAACCACATCACATGAGGACTTTCAACAAGAGGGGACGCTAAAATTGATATCACATGTAAATCGAAGAGAAAATAATAACTTAATCTATATGCTGACATTCCACACTAATTCAAACAAAAGGTTAGGAAGGAAACCCCCATCAATCCTGGAAAGAGTAATAACAGTTAGTGGACTTGAGAAACCTATTTTCCTGAAAAAGTTTATAAATTTCAACCAATGAATGTCATCCGTTTCCTTATAAGGAAACAACTGATATTACCATTACCATTCATTTGTAGAAGTTATTCCTGAAAAAGAATATTTTGTGAAACAATAAACACTCTTATATAAAAAAAGTAATATTTTATTAAAAACTAAACATTCTAAATTTTATAAAAATGTTTAAAAAATAAACTCTTAATTTATAAAAAATATTATTTTGTTAAAAGATAAACTCTTAATTTTATTTAAAAAAAATATTTTATTAAAAAATAAACACTCTTAATTTATAAAAAGAAGATTTTTTATTAAAAGATATAGTTTTAATTTACTAAAAAATATTTTATTAAAAATAAAACACAGTTTTATAAAAATACTAATATTTTATTAAAAAACTAAATAAATCTAAATTCTAAATTTTATTTAAAAAATTTTATTAAAAAATAAAACTCATAATTTATAAAAAAAAAAGATTATTTTATTAAAAGATTAAGTTTTAATTTTATTTAAAAATATTTTATTAAAAAATAAACACTTTTAATTTTATAAATAGAAATGCGATTTTATTAAAAATTAAATACAATTGTTTTTTTCTATGAAGAATTGAACAGTTTTCTCACATTTATACATCAAAAAGTGTCTACCTTGAAAGTTAAGGGTCCATTCGTCAACTGAGATATGGGCTGGGGTAATTCACTAGAAAAAAAAAACGAAGGTTTACTGGAAGGGGAGGCAGATGGTTTGGCAGAAGGGTAAATAGCCTACAATGTATGGTTTGAATAAGTTCAGTAGAGCATGAAAATTTATCGTCACAGGAAAACAAGGAAAGAAAAGATAGGTTATGTAACAGACGTGAGAGACAGACAGACAGACAGACAGAGAGGCGGGTGTAAACGGTGTAGTGAGACATGAATGAGTTGATGAAGAGGGAAAAGAAAGAAAGAAAAATAAAATGATGCTCGTGTGACAAGCGAAGGATTATTTTTTTTAAAGAAAGAAATCAATAAATTTGCAGAAAGAAAGAAAAAGAAATACAAAGAGAGGCAGGCAGGCAGGAGGGAAGAAAGAAAGAAAGAAAGAAAGAAAGAAAGAAAGAAAGAAAGAAAGAAAGAAAGAAAGAAAGAAAAAAAGAAAGAAAGAAAGAGGAATTCAAAAGAAAGAAAAGCAGGCTAAAAAAAAAAAGAAAGAAAAAGGAATGCGCAACAAAGAAGGAAAGAAAATCAGGCTAAGAAAGAAAGAAAGAAAGAAAGAAAGAAAGAAAGAAAGAAAGAATACAAAAGAAAGAAAAGAAAGAAGGAAAAATTGAATGTAAAGAAAATTAAAATAAAAGAATGAAAAAT
>CAHIKZ030000813.1:55000-107500 GCA_903632075.3 Acanthosepion pharaonis | reverse complement strand
CCTTCACAAATTACGATGAGTAATACAATGGAAATAACATGCACGGAGTGTCAGAAAACATGGTATCACCGTCATATGAAAAGCCACTAGCAAGCTGAACAGAATTTGCAAAACAAGCCAGGCCCTGTAAAAAACAATTTAGTTTGTCATCGCAAGTCACTTGCTTCAACAGCTATTGTCTTTCTCACGACAACCCAAAATATCTATCTAAACTTGTCAATAATGGTCATACTCGTTAAACGAGTCAACAGCCATTATGTATACATGTATGTATGCGTATATATGTATGTGTATATACATATGTATATATATATATGTGTGTGTACATATGCATGCATATGCGTGTATATATGTGCGTGTGTATATATGTAATTGTAAATATGTATATAAGCAAGGTTTATTAAATATTTATTCAAAAATCCGACATGACTTTTGTTTTCTTAGAATTGAAAGCATAATGTCCTCTACGTTAACAAGAGCAAGATCAGGGCAAAAAATGGTGTACTGCTGCCATATCTGATCAGAGGATGACTAGTCTTCCACTTTCCAGTCTTGATAGAGTCCAAAAGCTCATCCGCGTCCTTGCAGGTGATAAATTATGTTCCATCCTACGACCCCTTTCCCCATAGACGAAATGTTGCAAGTTTTTCGCAGCTCTATCGCTGTTTCCATGGAAAGGGTTCAGACTAACCTTCACGACTAAGACCCGACATGCCACGCACATGGTAGTGAACCACTCTCATTCGTATTCCGTTGCTGAGATGGTAGTTCCACTCGAGCAGCTTCATCCCACGAAGCACTGCTTTGTGGAATCGACTCCTGAGAGGATGCTTCCTCGATCACTATAATCTTAACCTGTCCGATTTTAGGGTTAACCATTAGCTTTCCCACATATCCTTGTAAATGTGCCTCTTATCTCTTACTCTGTAACCCTCTACCTCGAGTGACTCTTGTGCCTGTAAAATAAGACAACCCCTAGTATATCGAGTCTATTTGCTTGTGATTAATTCAAATAATTTTTTTATTGCATATTGGTAAACTGTTACTTAGTATCTGTCCTCCTATATGGCAGTGATTGTTGGACAATCTCCACAGATGAAGAGAGATTTGAAGCAATAGAAATATGGTTCTACAGAAAGATGCTGAGAATACCATGAACTAAACATGTGAACAACGACGAAGTTTTAAAGAAAATGGAAACAAAAAACATACTTAACATCAGAGAGTTGAAATTTCTAGGGCACATAATGAGGAAAGAGGTCTTAGAAAATTTGATACTCACAAGACAGATTGAAGACAAAGGAAAATAATGCATAACCTACCAAGCAAGCTTGTGTAAACGAATGGCAGAACAATGTTTAGGAGAGATAACAAAAAGACAAAATTTATTAAGAGCTACAAAGGACAGGAAATTGTGGAGAGCCATGATCGCCAACGTCCTGAAGGGACAAGGCACATAGAAGAACTTTTTACCGTACTTACGTGTGTAATAGCGAGTAACAAGTTTACAGTGCGCACAAATTTGGATGCAGCTGCAGACTCTACACACACACCCACTTCTCTCACTTGGTATTAATTTGTTTACATGTTGACATAGTTTCGTAAAATTCTTCTTTTTTTTTTTCATCTTCTCTTACAAACAAGGCAAGGACAACTTTGCTGGCAAACTCACTCATTCTTGTAGAGCAAATACAAGTGCGGTAAAATGGTTAAATTATTACCTTCCACGGCGTTTATAGGATACAGTACGTTTATCAGTTGTTTTTTGTTTTTTTTTAATAATTTTCCCAGCGGTACGATTATTTTGTTTCAAGAATGTAAGACTTCCCCGCTTATTTTTAACTTGCAAAAATTCCCACCGTCATAACTATTTTAGACAGCACTCGTGTTTAGTACAATAAAATTATACGAGGTACCATCTTGTCAGAAAGTAATTTTAAGAGCCTAATTACCATCCGGGGTCTGTGAATAATAATAAAAAAGGACACTGTAGGAGAGTTATATATGCACATTTCGGAGGTTTTGTTAAGATAGCTAGGGTTTTGATTGCTAGGTGCAGTTCTGAACAAAATAACCTTTTGTAGCTCCGAGATGCTGATGTGTCCAAGACTTTTACTCACATGATGTTCAGTATCCTTCATTATCATACCACACTATCACAACAGGGGTGGTCACCTCGGCGTTCGATCCTCACTAGGTGTCCCATACTCTCGGCCTTGTGCCACATCTAAGCTACACTTAGAAAATATTTATTCTTTAGGGCACATCGGCGTGGTGTAATGGTTAGAAAGCTTGTCTCGCTAGATCTGCTACCACTAAAATGTGAGTTCGGTGCCCCACACTTTCGGCCTTGTGCCACATCTAAGCTACACTTGGAAATTTATTTGGGCACCTCGAGGCGGTGTAATGGTTAGCAAGCTTGTCTCGCTAGAACAATTACGACTGTGTAGTGAGTTCGATCCTCACTGGGTGCCTTATACTTTCGGCCTTGTGCCACATCTGAGCTACACTTGGAAAATCTCTATCACAACGGGGATAATCGTAGTTTTAAGCTTTCACTGTCTTGTTAACACGTTTTAGATTTTCCTTATAAGCTGACAGTTTTTGAAACTGTTTTTTTTTTTTTTTTTTTTTTAGAAACATTAGAATCTTATTTACAAGTCATATCCATTTGTTAGCGGATTCCTTTTGGGGGGATCTTTTAGGGCCATGTCTCATCTATTTGCATCAATTATTATTATTATTATTATTTACTTTGATTTCTGTTGTACACTCATTTGCTTCCGGGTCCCAACCAGAGACCTTAGGTCAGAAATGGCTTCATGACATTTTCACTGAACACTTTTGTAAAAATAAATAAAAATAAAATTAAAACAACACAGATATTTGACTTTGATAAAGGCTTTCGTAATGTGTGAGCTGTACTTATGAGAACCTATTTTGTATCATTATTATTATTATTATTATTAGGCGCTTTGATATGGTGTCATGCTTTTGTTGTTGTTTAATCATTCCAACCCAAGCAAGGCAATAAAGCCACTAAGATGCAAGGACTTATTAAGTGTGAAAAAATGCGGGAAAATACTATTAGGAAGGGAAAAAAGAAACTGTCAGTATAGAACTTACAATTACGTCTAGCCAATTCAATTGATGAGACCTTGCCGCCAATCTAGTACTGCGCTGAAATTCAAAAGTCTAGCCACCATAGCGAAGAATGCATCAGAACAATTACCATGAAACTATTTATAGCGAAGTCACAGGGAAGCTACATTACGACGCTAGGAAAGTGTTAGAAGCCGAGAAGCCAGACCAGGACCAATAATATTGCTGATTCTTCTTTACATTTTATCAAGAATCTCTAAATATATAGCGGGAGCAATGGACTTTATGCGACAGCAATATTCAAATCATGGATGAATGGTAGACGTATAAATATGTAAGATAGATTTAAAGAAAAAAATTATGTAGCACACCACAGGGAACCAACGTTTTTTTGTTTTGTTTTTTTTAATATCAATAGATTCAATATAATCTTTTCACTTCATGTCAGCCGAGAATGTTAACCCGAGAAGACGCAATGAGTCACTCTTCTGGAGGTTAGCATCAGCCATACTGACGGGAGGCAGCAAGAGATCGATCAGATTACTAATAAAGAGAAGTTTCGTTTTGGAAGCGTTAAAATTAACAAGCCATTACCTGCCCCAGTTAACAGCAGGTTGTAGGTCATTTTTTAAATCGTTTTTCGTCATATGAGGATCTGGTCGTTCTGTATTCAGGTTACCTGCACATATGATTTGATTATAGTGATAAAGGCTTGTGCAGAACTTACCACACATTTGAAAGAGACAAGTACAGACCAGTTACCACTCAAGGCTATAGATCCCAATCAGTGGGACTATTTGCCCATGTAGAGGTACAGTGGAACAATGGAGAGCCGAGTTCGAATTTGAGTTACGTGCTAATACCCTTGGAAAAGGTAGAAATCCATCTCTTCTCATATATATATATATATATATATATATATATATATATATATACTGAAACACACGCGTTCACTCACACAGACGAACACATATTAACACTATGAACGGAAAGAAAATCAACCTTTCACCAAATAAATGCATATGGAAAAGGAAAAAAAAAACGAGAAATATAAACACTCAATGGCTGATAACCTCTGGCGAGTGGACAGAGTGATTGCTGGAGGATCCATTTGCAAAACTGCTAAAGGTAATATCAATCAAATAATTGATAAACTTTCTATTTGTATTAATTCTTTCTCCCTGTCCCCCTCTCTCTCTCTCTCCATATATATATATATATATATATATATATATATATATATATAAATATATATATATAATATATTGCAAAAGGAGGCTGTAAACAACTGCGCTTAAAAGGTGCAATCAAAAAAAGCGCTCAATACAAAATTCCTAAAAATTTGAGTTGTAGAGCAAAATGTAATCAGGAACACCAAAAGTCAAGCCAAGCTACCACGCTACCTACGTTTCGACCGTTAGGTATCCTCAGGCAGGTAGAATGAAAGATTTTAGTTAATTCCACCATCGAAAGTTGGGGGGGAAAGACGAAGAAGGAAAAAGGCTTTCCTCCGCGAAACATAGGTAGCGTGAGTTTTGGTATTTTCTTTATGTTATTATATATATATATATATATATATATATATATATATATATATATATATATATATATATATATATATATATATATATGCTGGCTATTCTCATTTTCCGAGTGCACCCGTCTGCTAGGACGCCTAGCCAGTTCCTGCTGAAGACACCTGCTAGACACATTTTTGTGTTTGTCCCCATAACACCAACCCCCACCCCAAACCGGCGCAGAGCCAACCAGCGATTTTATACAGACACTAATTACAGTTTCTGGAGAGAGCGTATAATATATAAATATCATTGAACAACAACAGTACGCTCACACCCTCGGTCACTATGACTATTAACTTTGTGCTAGTACAACTTTCGGCAGCTTCCGAACAGATCCATTCACCCATTTTCTCTCATATGGATGGGATCAACGCGCGGGCACTTATAAAAGGTGTCATACGCTGAGATCGCCTCAGACCGATAATCTCAAGAACTGATAACTCGACCATGGTAAGAATCGAACTTGACCCCATCGTCAGAAGGCGGCCATTCTAACCATTCAACGTCACGCCCATGTATTTATATGGGCGGAGAAGAAGTAACCTGATCGTAAACTTGATTATTGATTCCTTTATCAATTTCTTTTACGTATGTCACGAGTTTTCGCCCAAAACAAAGCTATCGCGCCATATTAACAACACAAGCTACAGAAACATACAGGTTGCGATGGATAAATTGTCGTCTCAATGACGAAAAAATGAAACTGACCTCATTTTAACAGATATACAGAGTGCGATTAATAAATTGTCGTCTAAATGACGCAAAAAATGAAACACTGACATCTCATTTTAACAGATATACAGGGTGCGATGGATAAATTGTCGTCTAAATGATGCCAAAATGAAAATAACACTGACGTCGCATTTTAACAGATATGCAGGGTGCGATGGATAAATTGTCGTCTAAATTACGCATACACACAAAAAAATATATGGAACTAACACTGATCTCATTTTAACGGATATACAGGTTGCGATGGCTAAATTGTCGTCTAAATGACACCAAAATGAAAATAACACTGACATCTCATTTTAACAGATATGCAGGGTGCGATGGATAAATTGTCGTCTAAATGATGCCAAAATGAAAATAACACTGACGTCGCATTTTAAAAGATATATTTACCAAAATTACATAAAAATATCTTGAAATAATAAAGAGCAAATTTATTCAATAAAATCGACATTGGCTTCGGCCATGGTCTCCAGATGACTTTTTAATCTACTGCAATTCTTCTGGACAATCTCCTTGTTTAAGTTGGGAATGCTGCCATAAACTTTGCCTTCTGTTCATCTTTGGTGTTACAATGAGCCTTGTTGGTCTCTCGCTCAACTATGCCCCACATATAATAATCAAGGGGGTTGCAGGTTGGAGTTAGGTGGCCACATATAAGGAGTGATGTGGGTGTCGAAATTGTTTGACAGAAACGACTGGGTTCTCCTGCTTGTGTCGCATGGTGCAGATACCTGTTACCAGATATAGGTTCTTCCAGCAGCCACACTCTTAACCCAGGCACATCCTCAAGGCACTTGATGTAGGCCTCCGTGTTGAGTCTGAGGTCCTCACCAACAAATCCGGGAGTTCTTTTCTTATCAGAACGATGAGTTTTCCGAGCTGCTGTACCTTTGTAATCACCATTAGACTCATCCAACTCTTTCTGAATTCTCTGCACTGTCCTCAGATTGACACCCGAACACTCTGAAATATTCGTATTGGAGCTTCCGTCGCGAATGCCAAGCAGTACAGCATGCCGTTTCTAAATTTCTGTCGGAGTGGATTGCGTCATAGTTGTCTTTTTCTCGCAGACGGTGCCCAACTGACCCTACTATACTGTTCAGTCGACAAAATGAAAAACAAACAACGCGTATGCGCAAAATTAAAAATATACAATTGCGACAATTTTTCCATCGCACCCTGTATATAATCACTTTCCAACAATATATATATATATATATATATATATACTAGCTGAAGTACCAGTCTACGTAAGGTAAGAGGACGTGATGAAAGTAAAAAAAAGAAATACTTGGTATCCTTTTATCCACTGGACAATGTGCCCTTGAGGACATCAGTGTATGAATCTTTGGGACTTATAAACTTAATGTCTCAGTAATAATTTTTTTTAACAGAGCTCATATTGAAATTTTCTTGTTATTGCTTTTCTCTAGAAATCTATATTACTGGTTCCCATATTGTATAATTTAAAAAAAAATGCAATCTGCGTAACAGACTCCGGTGGGATTGCTTTCTCGAACGTTACAATCTTAACCTCTTATGCTCACACCACACAGCTCATTCAGTAACGCTCTATCTAGATTGGCTCTTGAGCCTGGTATTGGGTTAAAGTGTAAGAAAAGGACAAAACAGATTGCATATGAAAAGTGAAATATATATTTCGTCGCCGGAAATTCTTTAGTGAAGCTTCTTTTTTCCAATTTTATTATTTCGAACTGTAGTTCTCATCTTGGTTGATTATTATTGACACAATGTTTCGACCAAGTACCTTCTGGCCATCATCAGGTGGGCATTGATTGGTCGATACAGGATGTATGTTAATTATTATGATATTTTATCTAATATTTTATTATAGATTATTATTTTTATTATAGATTATTATTTTTATTATAGTATTTTATTATAAATATTAATCTATAATATTTTATTATAGACACAAAGTTTCGACCAAGTACCTTCTGGTCATCATCAGGTGGGCATTGACTGGTTGATGTGGGATATATGTTGATTATTATGATATTTTGGCTAATTGGTGTCAGTTATTTTTTCTTCCCTGTTGAATCGGTGCTTAACTACTTGATAAACGGATTGAACACAACACGAGATGACAACAACACATGAATAATTAACCCCTATACCCACTGCGCCAATGTCCCTGAAGGACATTAGTGGGGTGTTTTTGGAGCCTTTTTGTTATATGGGAATAAAGTGTCGCTTCCGACGCTTGAGTTTGAACATAGATCGTCAGTGAGCAAACACAGGCGATCCCACTATTGAATAAAGTGGATCACATGACCATAGAGAAAACGCATATATAGGAAGTCGCGTGACGTGCAGATCGATCGCTAGTTCTAGTCCATCCTCTATACTATACTGATCGCATTTCTAGTCTATCCTCTATTACTATTTGAAGGCACTATGGAGCGGCTCGGATTGAAGAATCGGAGTCCCGAGTTCGAATTCCAGTCGAATACATTACATTCACTTACGTGCTAATAACCTTAGGAAAGGTATGAATCCTTTTCTTCTCAAGATATGAGTAAATAGTATGACAGACAGGATTCTATAGCCTTGGATGGAAAATGGTCTACCGGAGAAAGTAATGGCAACCTACTGCGGGAAAAAATCTGCCTCGTCAATCATGCATCGAAAGATACATAATTGCTTAAATGTGTATTACGCATGGCATTAAAAAAATTCTACTCTATCGTCTATTACTATATGGACCGCTATTCTCTACTCTATTCATTATACTATTTCTCTATTTGGATCACTATACGGATTACTATTCGTGCGAGTATTATTGAGTAAATATTATTAGTGCGAATGTTATTCGAATGCGTCTGACACCAGTATTGTTCAACGCTGTTACTATAGTTGCATCTGCGATTACAAAGTCTCTACTACAACGAGCATTACGAAAGTGACAACGAGTATTCGTTGATATCACAAAAGTGGCAACAAGGATTCCCAAGTATTCGCAAGGATTCCTTGAATTTACATGAGGATTTGTTCAGCAGAATACATCGGAATGGAGAACTATCCTGTTTCAAATTTTGACGCTGCAGAAGCAACAAATATCAAAGTGCTTTCGAAGAGATCAAGAAAGTCTTAACACTAGATTTGTCACTAGTTCATTTGGACCCTAAATTAAAGATTTTGGTTGCATCAGATGCAAGTGATTCGGGTATCGGAGCAGTGATGCTACACAATGATGACGACGGAACAACTAAACGAATAGCTCATGCTTCAAGATCATTAATTGCAGCTGAAAGAAGCTACAGCCAGATAGAAAATGAAGCACAAGCAATCATATTTGCTATGAAAAAGTTTCATAATTCATACATGGTAAAGAATTCATACTACAGACAGACCATCGTCCATTATTGTCCATATATGGATAAAGAAAAGGATGTTCCCACACATACAGCAAATAGACTGCAGCGCTGGGGAACGATCCTATTGAATTGTAATTATAAAATGGAATTTCTACCATCCGAAACATTAAGCCATGCAGACGGATTATCTAGACTAATACCAAGATTCTGCAAACCACTTGAAGACACAGTAATTGTGGCGATAAGGACAGAAAATGAAATTAATAACGTATTATACAATACTGTACGAGAACTGCCCATAATGTTGGAGAAATAAGAGTTAAGTCGGAAAGAGACGATTTTATAATGAAAATGAAGAAACAATTAAGATTTAAGGAAAAAATATTACTTGAAATAATGTATTTTCATTGTGTAATGATGAACATATGTACGCAGAAAGAATTGTGATACCGGCATCATTGCAAAAACGAATGCAAAAAGAATTTCACATTTGACATCCAGGAATTTCTAGAATGAAATCCTTAATGAGGTGTTATACTTATTGGCCAAAAATGGATCAAGATATCGAAAATTTAGTGAAATCATGCAGAGGTTTTGCTCTGGCAGCGAAGTCACTGCTTATCAAAGTTCAACCTTGGCCGAAAACCGATATGCCATTGTTCAGAATACATATAGACTTTGCAGGACCATTAAATGGAGCATACTATCAAGTGGTAGTTGATAGTTGCAGTAAATGGCCAGAAATGTTAAAATGTAGAAGACCGACTACCGCGATAAAGATAAATTTCCTACACGAGATTTTTTGCAAGGTTCGGTGTTCCTGATTCTATCGTTTCAGATAACGGGACTCAATTCACGTCTAGTGAATTTAAGTTTTTTGCAATAGAACATATTACAACTCCGCCTTATCACCCAAGATCAAGCAGGAAAATGGAACGGTTTGTCGATACTTTTAAAAGGGCGCTAAAATGTCGGAGGGAGAGGAGTCAGGTGAAGAAATGCTACAATTTTTGAGTGTTTACAGAATAACACCAAACCTGAATACCGTGTCTGGAATGTCGCCTGCAGAGTTGATGTTCACGCGAAGATTAAGTTTGTATTTAACAAATCACTACCAGAACGGAAGACGAGAACATCAAGGAATCAAAATAATATAAATAAATATTTTAAACCTGGCGATAAAGTGTTTTTAAAATGTACCAACGCAGAAAGGAATTCTGGGAAGATGGCGTGATAAAAAACGGATCGAAAAAATGACATACATGGTACAGGGACAAAGGTGGGAACATAAGCGACACCTTAATGAGTTAAAATGGAGATTCACTAATTTAGTAAATCCAAGAAAAACAGTACCGATGAAAATATTATATGATTATGTTTGACGTACCCACGCCACCAGAAATTAGTGAACCAAAGAGGTACAGTAAAAGAAAAAGAACAGCAACAGAACATTTGAATATTGAACCGAAGCTGAAGAAATACAGATTCCAGAGGAAGTTATCTCAAAGGGGAGGTGTTTTATAGGAATAAAGTGTCGCTGGAGACGCTTGAGTTTGAACATAGATCGCCAGTGAGCAAAGACAAGCGATCCCACTATTGAATAAGGTGGATCGCGTGACCATAGAGGAAACACAAATATAGGAAGTCACGTGACGTCCAGATCGATCGATAGTTCTAGTCTATCCTCTATACTATACGGATCGCATTTCTAGTCTATCCTCTATTACTATTCGGATCGCTATTTCTACTCTATTCCATATACTATTTCTCTATTCAGATCACTATACGGATTACTATCCGAGCGAGTATTATCGAGCAGGTATTTTAGTGCGAGTGTTATTCGAAGGCATCTGACACCAGTATTTTTCAACGGCGTTACTATAGTTGTATCTGCGATTACAAAGTATTTACTACAACGAGCATTACGAAAAATGACATGTATTCGTTGACATTACAAAAATGGCAACGAGTGTTCGTTGACATTACAAAACTTTTTATATTCAACGTCAATGGGTTTTGACATTTGGTTAGTTCCCATTCAGTAACCCATTGCATCTTAGTGACTTTATTGCCTTGCTTGGGATGAAATGCTTGAAAATGTTGATCATGATGATCTGCACTGTTATATTCACATTTTAGCCTAGACTTCTTCAGACTAGATCCTTTATTCAGTTCATGAGGGTAGATCATTCTTCATACTATATTTGAATCACTTAAATCTTAATCTATGCTTCCATATGTTTTCAGAAAGAGGAATGAGTTTTCCATAGAGCTCCCAATGTTGGTGCCATGATATGTTAAGGGTATCTCAGAACATTCTAGTATTAGTATAATTTAGTGTTTTCTTTATTGATGATGTCAGTGTTCATGTGGCTGGTTCGTATCGCTTTTCATAATTTCGGATTTGCATTCCCAAATTACACAAATATTTTCTTACCCAGACATTAATAAAAAAAATATTAGACTTTCAAATGATCATGGCTCTCTACAACTTCCTATCCTTTGTATCTCTTAACAATGTTTCTTTCTTAATACCCCTCCCAATCTCTATTTTGCCATCAGTTTACACAAACTCGTTAGGAAGGTTCACTCACTGCTTGTACACTGTTCCTATTGCTGTCAATATTGTTGTCCTGTGAATGGCAAATTTTCCAAGCCTTCTTTCCTTATTATGTCCTAGAAATTCCAACTGTCTTTTTCTGATTCTAAGTATCCATTTTATTGCCATTGTCTCTAGCACTTCATAGTTGCTCACATGTTAAGTCCATGGTATCCTAAGCATCCTTCTGTAGAACCATATCTCTTTTGCTTCAAGTTTCTTTTGCTTATATCTAGAAATTGTCCAGTATTCCCTGCCAAAACAGTTCAATAGGTTTTTTTTCTAACGAAATGTTTCTGTTTCTTAATACTTTAGACAGCTTTTGAAGGGTAATTTTCGGTATTTTAGTGCGCTTTGGAGTTTGGTGTCACATTTTGCGTCATATGGTAATTATTCTCTGCTAAAAAAAGAAAGAAAATTATCGTTTTACATCCGAGGCCTACCTGATGAGCAGGTTGTACAGAAGGGTAAAATATTTTCATCTTTTTATTATATATATATATATATATATATATATATATATATATATATATATATATATATATATATATGTGTGTGTGTGTGGGGAGAGATTGAATTTGGTGTCACACCTTGAAATATTTGCACGAACCATTACAGCTGACATGCGCAGTTGTTACGAAACAGTACCAGTCATACATACCAGATGTTACTGGTAATACAGTTTGAATACATTAGAATATATATATATATATATATATATATATATATATATATATATATATGTGTGTGTGTGTGTGTGTGTGTGTGTGTGTGTGTGCGCGCGCGCAGATATATTTTAAAATAAGCATCTTCAAAGTGGAAAAAATTTAGTGGGAGATCAACACATACATATATGCATACATACATATAAATCATCTTCTTGTACGTGCCATGTCCCTTCAGGACGTGGGCTATCAAGGTTCACTCACTCTGTTCTGCCAGCCATTTACGCAAGCTTGTTACGTAGGTTGATCATGGATCTCCAGAACTTCCTGTCAGTTTTACCTCTTAGTAAGTTTTGTCTTTTCACCATCCCTCTCACTCCCTGTTCTGCTAGCCATTTACACAGGTTCATTATGCAGGTTCCTCTCTGTTTCCATCTGTCCCTCTTGGCTTGTGGATGTCATATCCTCCAAGAGGATACACAAGGAAACAGAGATGTCGTTCTGCAGAGGTTTCTCCGAATACCATGAACGAAGCATATAAGCAATGTGGAAGATTTAAGGAAAACGGAATCAAAAAGTCACTTATACTTCGAAAAGCTGAAATTTGTATTATTATACATAATGTTAAAAGAGGGCTCGGAGAATCTGACACGCACAGGATATATTGAAGACAAGAGACACAGAAAGAAACAAACAAGCAACCTACATAACTAGCTTGTGCATATCGTTCGCAGAACAGGGACTAAAAGGGTTAATAAGGAAATAAACATCGCTTAGAGCTGGAAAGGACATGAAGTTGGGGAAAACACTTACCACTCACGTTCAGAAGGGACACGGTACTTAAAAGAACAAGAAGAACGAAATCCCCATACCCAAACGACTAATCCTAATTATTTTGAAATAAGAAAAAAAAAACGGGCCACCAGAATTTATGATGTGGGTGGGGGAGTCTTAGTTTCAGTTCTTGCACCCCTGTCAAGTTTGATCTTCAAAAATTTAAATGCAATGTCAGATAACTTCTGTCTTCTTCTTAATACTTGTTCTTTTATTGTCCTTTCTCCTTAATAGTAGCTTTCTCATATTCTCTAACTCCCAGTAACCCCTTGCGTCCTAGAGGCTTTATTGCCTTTGATCTATAAAAATTTAAATGCAATGGCAATCGTTATCTTTTGTCTTCTTAATTCTTGTTCTTTTATTGTCCTCTCTCCTTAATAGTAGTTTTTCTGCTATTCTCTAACACTCAGTAATCCTTTGGGCTATTTATTGCCTTGCTTGGGGTGAAATGATAACAAAAGAAAAAAAAGGAGAATTCAGAGAAAAAAATAGAAATGATAATGAATAATTAATATGAAGTAAGTTCTATGCTAAGAGTTTCTTCTATCGCACCTCTTGCTTGTAAAACTCTCTTCCAGCTTCTTACTTCCCAGTCAACTTTGATCTTCAAAAGTTAAACCATTATGTCAATCGTTATCTTCTGTCTTCTTAATCCTTATACTTTTATTATCCTCTCTCCTTAACAGCATTTTTATACTCTCTAACATTCAGTAACTCCTTTTGCGGCTTAGTGACTTTGTTGCCTTGCTTGGGTTGAAATGATTAATATATATATATATATATATATATATATATATATATATATGTATATAAATAAAAATAAAAAAAAGAACAGTAAGATATAAAATCCGGTGTTCTTATAGATATTTTATTTTTACAAAATAGTGCTCAATGTAAATTTACAGAGCATTAATTCGCTTGAAGATGTAATGGAACTAATGCTTTTAATTTAATTGCAAAAATTAAATTCAGGGGTTTTTAGCTTCTATTTTTGAAACATAGTTGGAACTGTGTAGTGAAAAAAAACATATTTTAAATCAATTAATTTATAATATATATATATATATATATATATATATATATATATATATATATATATATATATATATATATATACCTGCCTTTCGATTTTATCTACTGAAATTAAGAAAGTGATTTTTTTTTCATCATGTTCGATAATTCTATTTTATTTTGCTTTTCAAAGCCCAAAAAAATTGTAAAACTACCCGGTACATACCTCATGATAAACATCACGTTACACCAGAAAGCTACTGAAGGTGCCCAGCACAATTATTGTTTGGACTTTTCAAGAAATAATACTTCAAACTGGAAACTGTTATCTGATATGTGTTGTAAAGTAGAGCAAGTTAGCTTAACAGACATGCTTCACTGCTTACACCAAGGGGAAAAAACGTTGCTATTGCCAGATCGGTCTTTAAACAATAGCAATGCAAACTAAGAATTTGCTGAAATATTTGCTCCACTAATTCAATATAAAATGTCAATAATTCATTCTACCGCTTCAGTAACTTCTTTCCAATGTTGTAAACACAACCAGTGTCACATTTAATAGTTTTGATAGTCAATAGAATAAAAATAAATATGTTGTTTTTTAAACTTACCAGTATCTTAACGTAAATAAAGTATAGACAATTTCGTAAGAAAAAACAAGACTTAACTATTATGCAATATAAATCCTCATAACATGGCAATGAATGTCATCTCTTCACAAATAAAAAAGAATTTTTGAACTAATTCAATATTCTTATCTAGTTGCGAAATGAATGTTGCCTTGAATGGCCATTCCTCTAAATCTACTAATGCAGGACTCTCTCCTTGGACCTATTTTATTCGTAATTTTCATGAACGATCTTAACTGATGGCATCACTTCTTACATCCATGGTCTAGGGAGTAAAATAGTTGGCTTCTGAAATTTGGTGACATAGGTGTTTTGAGTTCGATACATAGGTTGGGCAATATGTACTTGTACTCAATGGAAACTAGTGAACACAAGTGAACCGTACTAAATAACATGAGAACTAGACGCGATACCCCTAGACATGAGCACTGGAACGAGAAAAGTCTATCCCAATAGATTAAATAAACGGTTCAGTTCGGACTTCCCTATAGATGACCCAGATCGATATATACTCAAGAAAGGCCGGTCGAAACGTTGAAATAAAAACAACAAAGATGAGGACAATAGTCCGAATACAAAAACAGTGTAAGTAACTAGTTCTCAACTTGGTATCTATGCTGACAACAACCATTTACTCCTGTCTCGGTAATAAGTTAGACTGTGAAAAGAAAAACTTTCGAAACCTAGCAATGGATTTAATATAGATTTTCCGCGTCATATAAGCTGAGAATGTTAGGTAGAGAAGGTACAATCTGTCACTTTCCTGTAGATTAGCGTCAGAAAAGGGGCCTTTCAGGTGATTCATAAAGAAAAGTTTCTTTTTGGAGGCGTTACAATTAACAACCCATTCTTTGCCCCAGTTAACAACTTATTTTTAGATCACTGGCCAAGTTCACCTTATCGAACAAATCAGACTTATTTCTATGGCTTGTTTACGCCCAGAAGTAGTTATAAGTCGTAATAGTTTTAAATTGTCTGAATAGTTTCAATATGGCGAAATAACATCAATGCTGAAATTTAAACAACAATGATGAAAGAAAGATGAGTTAAAAATGAATAATAATGACAATGCTTCATCTAAGAAATTCAGACAACTTAAGACTATTACGTCTTATTACTACTACTAGGTGTAAACAAGCAATAGAAATAAGATGAAAGAAAGACGAATTAAAAATGAATAATAATGACAATGCTTCATCTAAGAAATTCAGACAACTTAAGACTATTACGTCTTATTACTACAACTAGGTGTAAACAAGCAATAGAAATAAGATGAAAGAAAGACGAGTCATAAATGAATAATAATGGCAATGCTTCACCTAAGAAATTCAGACAACTTTCGACACGTCTTATTACTACTACTAGGTGTAAACAAGCAATAGAAATAAGATGAAAGACGAGTCATAAATGAATAATAATGACAATGCTTCATCGAAGAAATTCAGTCAACTTAAGACTATTACGTCTTATTTCTACTACTAGGTGTAAACAAGCAATAGAAATAAGATGAAAGAAAGACGAATGAAAAATGAATAATAATGATAATGCTTCATTTAAGAAATTCAGACAACTTAAGACTATTACGTCTTATTACTACTACTAGGTGTAAATAAACAATAGAAATAAGATGAAAGAAAGACGAGTCATAAATGAATAATAATGACAATGCTTCATCTAAGAAATTCAGTCAACTTAAGACTATTACGTCTTATTACTACTACTAGGTGTAAATAAACAATAGAAATAAGATGAAAGAAAGACGAGTCATAAATGAATAATAATGACAATGCTTCACCTAAGAAATTCAGACAACTTTCGACACGTCTTATTACTACTACTAGGTGTAAACAAGCAATAGAAATAAGATGAAAGACGAGTCATAAATGAATAATAATGACAATGCTTCATCGAAGAAATTCAGTCAACTTAAGACTATTACGTCTTATTACTACTACTAGGTGTAAACAAGCAATAGAAATAAGATGAAAGACGAGTAAATAATAATGACAATATCTAAGAAATAAGACAACTTAAGAAAGATTAAGACGAATAAGAAAAATGAATAATAAATAAATAATAATGACAATGCTTCATCTAAGAAATTCAAACAACTTAAGACTATTACGTCTTACTACTTACTAGTCTTAAGATGAAAGAAAGACGAATGAAAAATGAATAATAATGATAATGCTTCATCTAAGAAATACTATTACTACTACTGTAAACAAACAATAGAAATAAGAAAGAAAGACGAGTCATAAATGAATAATAATGACAATGCTTCATCTAAGAAATTCAGACAACTTAAGACTATTACGTCTTATTACTACTACTAGGTGTAAACAAGCAATAGAAATAAGATGAAAGACGAGTCATAAATAAATAATAATGACAATGCTTCATCTAAGACATTCAAACAACTTAAGACTATTACGTCTTATTACTACTACTAGGTGTAAAAAAGCAATAGAAATAAGATGAAAAAAGACAATTAAAAAATAAGATGAAATGCTTCATCTAAGAAATTCAGACAACTTAAGAATCTTATTAATGAAAACAAGTTCATAAAATAATGAAAGAAAGACAATAATAATTCATCTAAGAAATTCAGACAACTTAAGACTATTACGTCTTATTACTACTACTAGGTGTAAACAAGCAATAGAAATAAGATGAAAGAAAGACGAGTCATAAATGAATAATAATAAATGACAATGCTTCATCAACTAAGACATTCAAAAACAAAATAAGATAAAGACTATTCATCGAAGAAATTCTTATTACTACTACTAGGTGTAAAAAAGCAATAGAAATAAGATGAAAGAAAGAAATGAAAAATTAAAAAATGAATAATCTAATTCAGACAACTTAATATTACGTCTTCTACTCTAAAATAAACAATAAAATTCAAAGACAACAAAATGAATAATAATGACAATGCTTCATCTAAGAAATTCAGTCAACTTAAGACTTACTACTACTACTACTAGGTGTAAATAAACAATAGAAATAAGATGAAAGAAAGACGAATGAAAATGAATAATAATGATAATGCTTCATCTAAATTCAGAAATTCAGACAACTACTACTAGACTATTGAAAGACGTCATAAATGAATTACTATGACAACTTCATCGAAGAAATTCAGTCAACTTAAGACTATTACGTCTTAAACAAACAATAGAAATAAGATGAAAGAAAGACGAGTCATAAATGAATAATAATGACAATGCTTCATCTAAGAAATTCAGACAACTTAAGACTATTACGTCTTATTACTACTACTAGGTGTAAACAAGCAATAGAAATAAGATGAAAGACGAGTCATAAATAAATAATAATGACACTGCTTCATCTAAGACTTTCAAACAACTTAAGACTATTACGTCTTATTACTACTACTAGGTGTAAAAAAGCAATAGAAATAAGATGAAAGAAAGACGAATTAAAAATGAATAATAATGACAATGCTTCATCTAAGAAATTCAGACAACTAAATGAATAATATTACTACTACTAGGTGTAAACAAGCAATAGAAATAAGATGAAAGAAAGACGAATGAAAAATGAATAATAATGATAATGCTTCATCTAAGAAATTCAGACAACTTAAGACTATTACGTCTTATTACTACTACTAGGTGTTAACCAGTTAATATTATTGAAAGAAAGACGAGTCATAAATGAATAATTTTTCTTTTTAAGAAATTATTAACTTAAGACTATTACGTCTTCTATTATTTTTTAATATGTTTTTTTTCTTTTTTATTATTAACGCTTCTATTATTTTTTATGTTTTTTTTTTTACATCTCCGATAGGTGTAACATAAGTCGTCTCGATAGGTATGTAGTAGTGTGACCGATGTAATTATTTATGAATTCGGTTTGATCAGAAACGCAGGAATACAACTATCTGACCACAGCTCGATTAGAACCCATTTAAACAAACACACTAACTTGCCAGACTCCATTGGAATCATACTAATAGAAAATAGAAACATAATAACCGCATCCACATGTAAAAAAATGATTAAAAATAATGGATGCCTTAATAATAAAAAAGAAAAAACCAACACTTAATAATATTAACTACGATCACAAACCACAAGGTGATTATTGTGTTCGGAAAATAAAACATCCCTATATCTCTAGAAACACACACTACTCATACACCCAATTAAAAATGGTGGTAAAATATAAAAACGACCTACGCGATGAAAATAGTAAAGCATAATAGGATGAAATAAAATCTTGCGATAAATTATTTATAATTTTTATTCGCTTCATCGTTGCCTTTTCTTTCTTCTATTTCTATCGTATTCTCTTCTTCTCGTTTTCTCTTTCTCCCTATTTCTCTTACGTTCATTTGCACGTTCTCTATTTCACTTTGTCACATTTTCTCTTTCTCACTATTTACTTTTCCCTGTATTTCTCTTTCACTAATGTTCTCTCTCTCTTTTTCTCTATTTCTCCCTATGTATATTTGTCTTTTTTTTTTCATTTTCCCTTTCTCACTATTTATCTTTCTCTCGCCTTCTCTTTCTCTCTTTCTTTCATTTTATTCTTCTCACTAATTAGCTTGTCGTTATTCTCTTTCTGTCATTTTCCCTTTCTCTCTGTTTACCTTCCTCACGCTTTCTCTTTCTTTCATTTTCTTTTTCTCTATTTCTCTTTTTGTCATTCTCTCTCTCTCTCTCTCTCTCTCTCTCTCTCTCTCTCTCTCTCTGTTTTCTATTTCTCTCTCTTCAGTTACTCTTTCTGTGTTCCTGTTTGTCTCGTTTTCTACTTCTCGCTATTTCCCACTCTCTCTATATATATCTCTATCTCTATCTCTCTCTCTCTCTCTCCACCCTACCCGCCACTTTTCAGTTCTTCCTTGATTTGATTTTTGCTTTTTTATTTATTTTTAAAATATATTCCATATGGTGGAGGCACGGTGGAATAATGGATAGCGGCTCAGTTCGGAGAGCGGAGTTCGAATTCCAGTCGAGTGCATTACATTGTTAATATCCTTGGGAAAGGTATGAATCCATCTCTCTTCACCCCACCCCCAACAGCTATATGTAAATAGAGCTACAGACTGGGTCCTATAACCTTGGGTCGCAACTGGTTTTAGGGGGATAATTCTGATTTCAAAAGCTATGCGTTAAATAGCCTCACCAACCCTCAATTGGCGAAGCGTGGAGAATATGGCTACATCCCTGAAGACATAGTCAATCAGGGAGGAGCTCCCCCAAGAAGTGAGAATGCTCTGAATCGGGATCTGATCTAATGAGCCTTCATCCCTGATACCCTTGTCGGAGTTAGCTCCTCCTTTAGTTCCTTAGCCCTTCACCAGGGGTCTCTCTCCCCTGGCTATAAATACTGGGTGACCCTTTGCCTCTATCTCTCTTTTCCTCAGGCTTTTGGCCCTATACCACCTCGCATATGTGAGCTCTCACAGATACAGCGTTTCCCAAATTCTGGGAACACGCTAAGAACAATACACGTACGTACGAACACTCACCACAATATACACACACACCACACAAACTCAATGTAACTGTCCATGTACTTGTAACTTGTTGTTAATACATATATTTGTTTGCATATAATTATTGGTCTTGTTTATTTTCTTTGGACTTAATTAAAGTCCAACATTTTCATGTAGCAGGAAATTTTAACCCACGTTTGTTCATTATATCTACACCGCCACGGTCTACTACATCCTTCTAACTTCTTCAAATATTAAAAACTTAAGTAACCTTTATTTAAACTAATTATTTTATCGGATTATTTAAAGCTTCAGTTTATGGCTAACAGCAATCAGCTTTCCCAGAACCAAAGATCGGAACTAATAATCATATTTATTTCCAACTAATGAAGCTTTAAATCTAAATTTTTTACTGTCTTGATCATTTTTAATCATTTTTTAATTAATAATAATTAATTATTTTTAAGCGGAGTAGCAGACTGGCGTCGAGATTTACATTTGAGCTGGTTAGATATAGCCGTAAGTTCTATGCTAACAGTTTCTTTTCTCGCACTTCTCGCTTGTGGAACTCCCTTCTTGCTCCATGCTTTCCAGCCAATTTTAATCTTCAAAAGTTTAAATGCAATGTCAATCGCTTTCTACTGTCCTCCTGATTACTCTTTCCTTTTCCTGCTCATTATTAATGTTTCTGCTCTTAATTTTTCCTTGCCCTATAATCCCTTGTATCTTAGTGGCTTTAGTGCCTTGCATGGGGTGATACCGATTTCGATTTTGCCCTAAGACGCAATTGGTCGCAAGAAATGTCGTCAGAGAAATAAATTGCGCACATTGAAATAAAATAAAAGCGAACAGTTAAACGAAAAATAAAAAGACGAAACGAAAAATAAAAAGACGAAACGAAATCTTGACACCGATTTTTTTTTTATCGTAATTCTTTAATTTTTTTTTTATTTTTGCTGCAATCAACATTTTACTCTCAGCCTTTTCTTTGTTTTATTTCGCAATCCACTTGAAATTATTTCAGTTATATAACTCGTCAAGGATAACATATATCACTTACGGTATGATTGTTTCTCACTCTCTTCAGCGGTCCTAGATTTCTTCAACTTTAAAAATTCCTCTTGAAATTCGAGTAATGCAGTTACCGACGCAACAAAATATCACTTTTCTTTTTAGAGACATTTGACCATGGTTATGAATACAAAAACAAATTAATTTTCACAATGTTTTTTCTGTTTTCTTTTCTTTTGCATCTGTACACTGGAAAGCGGGCAAAGGGTAAAGGTTGAAAGAACAGTTGTGAAAATGTCACGAAATTGAAAATGATGACATTGATACTCGTACACTATAACAAGCCTGCACAAAATACGAGGCAGGCGGCCCACGAAACTACCCAGTGTGGCCCGCGAGGGTTTTTCAAAATACAGGGTGCCCGAAAAAAAACATTTGGTACAGTTTATTTAAATGTTGGAATTTTTGTTACAGTTATTTTAAACAAAAGAAAAGGATAGAAATTTTTAAATACAACGGCAGCATCGGTAAACTGATTTTTAGTTATCGAACTAAAGAACTCTGGCAAATTTTCTTGTCATTTTTTTAAGTTCCTAATTTGAATGTTCTTTCTTAAAAGAGAACAATCGCCTGGCGTTGAAAATTTGATAACTGATTAAAGAATTTATTTGTTTGTTAATTTTTTTTTTTTTTTTTTGTTCATTCATATAGTAAAATATATAGTTAATTTTGGGTGCTACTATAGTGTGAAGTCTACCTCAATATAGCGTGGGATCTACCCCGCCCCCGTTTCGTCTATAGCGTGAGGTATACCACTAATTTCAAAAATAGATATATGCAAGAAAAAAGCACACATGTTTAGGCGTGCGAGAAGGTAAGAGGAAATATTTAATAAAGTCCCGAGGCGTGAGCGTTATTTTAACGAGTCACATAATATTAAGTATTTTTTTTATTTATTCTGCAGGGTGCCCCACAAAAAAAAACAGGAAAATTTGGTAGAGTTGATTTAATTATTGGAATTTTTGTTTCAGTTATTTGAAACAAAAAAGCAAAGGATAGAAATTTAGTAGGTTAAAACAGAACAAAAGCACAAATGTTAGATGTGGTGTTCATGCTAAAGAACTCTGGCAAAATCTCTTGCCATTTTTTAAGTCCCCAAGTTGGATGTTCTTTCTTAAAGAGAACAATCACCTGGCGTTGAAAATTTGATAACGGCGGCATTTTGGAAAAACTAATGGTTAAAAGATTTACGTTAGTTAATTTTTTTAGTTCATTCATGTAGCAAATCTAAAATTTCTTGTTTTTTTGTTTTGTTTTGTTTTGTTTTTTGTTTTTTTGTGGTGGTGGTAGTGGGTACCCTGTAGTTTTTTGGGGTTTTTTTTTTGTTTTTTTGCGCTCATCCGAATAAATTCGGTGAAAGATCGCATACAAAACATACAATTTTGCGGAAGCATGGCTTTATTCAAACAATTTTTTTATTTACTGATAATTCAATCAAGGACACACACTGTAGAGGGTTACTGAGTGCGACTGTAAGGGAAGGGGGAAGTAAGAGAGAAGTATGAAGACGAATATGATAGGTATTGGTTGACCCTGGACTTTGTTGATTGTAGTTGCCAGGGAAGCATTCTCTCGCGAGTAGTTGTACATAGTAACCGTTCTGGGGAAGAGGCTGTCTGAGTGGAACTTGCTTTTTATCAAAGGGACCCGAAGGGAATGGGGATGGTTTGCCACCGTCAACTCGGCAGGGTTGTGAAACATTCGAGCAGCTGGCACTACGGAATATAACTCGTCCTAACATCTGCCATACTAATACTTTTGTTTGATAATGGAAGAAGAAGAAGAAGAAGTATGTGTAAATGGTTGGCAGAACTGGAGTGAGAAAAAAAGACAAACTTTTACTAAGAGCTACAAAGGACAAGGAAGTTGTGGAGAGCCATATGCACTCACGTCCTAAAGAAGAAGAACGAGCGTGCGTAGATGATTGGCAGAACCGGGATTAGGAGATATGGCATAAAACACAAACTTTACTACCCAAGAACAGGAAGTGGTGGAGAGCCGTTTTCGCTTACGTCCTGAATAGACACGGCACACAGAAGAAGAGCTTTGCATGTATCCGAATGTTAAATTTCGTACGAAACGTGGAATAAACAATTATTGAAGACAGATTTTTTTTTCGTTGTTTTTTTTTTTTTTTCAAAAAATTCACCAAGATCAACATTTTGTTTTTGACAAAAGCAGCAACAATGAACGAACAATAAATGAATCTCTATCTATAAAAGGCAGGATGTGTGTGTGTGTGTGTGTGTGTGTGTGTGTGTGTGTGTGTGTGTGTGTGTGTGTGTGTGTGACGAATGCACGGTCGCAATTTTCGACGGATTTGCACCAAAATTTACATGCACATGCTCCAAGTTAGTGGGAAGGCCAAGACCGACTTTGCATTTCCCAACTCCCAGCAATAGTGGAAATAATCGATTTTTTTCATGCTTCTACGGCAGTTTTCATGTAGTTTGCGGACATTTTCTACTGGTCAGAGTGAGAACCTATAGCTGGCTGCCACGAATAGAGGTCGGAAAGTGCGATATTGAAATCCGAAGACGCATTTGGGGTGACCAAAGATGCCTTCCAAAAGCTAAGCAGTGTATTAAGAGACAGAAAATCTTCGTTAGAAACAAAGAAAATAATACTGAACTGTTACAGGATATGCGTCCTCCTGTGTAGCAGTGAATGATGGACAATCTCATCAAAGATGAAGAGAGAATTGAAGCAACAGAAACAAAAAAAAAGAGTACTGAACTGTTACGTGAGATCTGTCCTCCTATATGGCAGTGAATGATTGACAATCTCTTCAAAGATGAAGTAAAAATTTGAAGCAGCAGAAACAAAGAAAAGAGTACTGAACTGTTACATGATATCTGTCCTCCTGTATAGAAGCGAATGCTGGACAATCTCCTCAAAGATGAAGAAGAGACTTGAAGCAATAGAAACAAAGAAAAGAGTACTGAACTGTTACATGATATCTGTCCTCCTGTATAGAAGCGAATGCTGGACAATCTCCTCAAAGATGATGACGAGACTTGAAGCAACAGAAACAAAGAAAAGAGTACTGAACTGTTACGTGATATCTGTCCTCCTGTATGGAAGCGAATGCTGGACAATCTCCTCAAAGATGAAGAAGAAACTTGATGTAACAGACATGTTTTTTCTACAGAAGGATGCTGGGGACACCACGGATCGAATCTGTTGACAACGACGAAGCTTTAGAGAAAATAGAATCAAAAAGGAAACTTATGATTAACTTCAGGAAGAACCAGTTTAAATTTCTAGGGCACATACTGAGGAAAGTGGGCTTGAAAAATCTGATACTCACAGGACAGATTGAATGCAAGAGTGACAGCGGCAAACAACGCATAATATACTTAGTGAGCGTGAGTAAATGTAAGGCAGAACCAGGTTAGGAGAAATAACAAGACAAAATTTATAAAGATATGCGAAGTAGAGGAAATTGTGGAGAGCCATGATCGCCTACGTCCTGAGGTGATACGGCACACAGAAGAAGTGAAGAAGTGTCGGAAGTACTTTGATAAATGAACGAAATGTTTTGCATTTATATTTACTTACGAACACACGCTTTTTCCCATTCACACCTCTTCCTCCAACTTAAATCTCTTCTGATATATAGGTTAAATACGCCTAACTGAATGCTTTTAAACTATTATGTAAGACTTGATGTATGTAAAACGAGATTCTAGTAGGCTCTCAGTTCGTAAAGGCCCGTAATTTTCTTTTTCATATTATTTATTTATTTTTGTTTATCTTTTTTTTAATTTTGGATTCTCTTCTTGGATGAAATTCCCGTCCCTTATTTACTTTTCTTTCCTTCTTCGTTTGCATTCTTCCGTACAGTGTATTAAATCAACCATTTCCCAGAAATTTTTTTGTCTGTCAAAAGTTTCTGCTTCCTCTTCTTTGGTAAAATAATTTAAAAAAAGAAAAAAAAAAGAAAAAAAAAGAAACACCAGAAAAATGCAGTAAAACACATTTTTTAGAGCATTTTTTTTTGTAATACTGTAGTTATTTCCACACTTCTACAGGAATCGTTCTTTCTTTTCGGCTGGTTCATTATATAAGTTTTCTTCAGTGCAGGAAGGGACAACACGACACCGCCGACTCAACACCGCCGACTGAGGGCAAGGGCAAGGACAACTCAGGGCAGAGACAACTTTTTTATAACCTAATAACAGTAATTTATTAAGGATTAAAACCTTAATTAGTGAATATTTTTTAATTATTTTTAATAAAGTAAATCGTAAAGAAATTTATTTTTTAATAAAGTAAAAATATTCAGTAATTAAGGTTTTGATCTTTAATAAATTACTTTTATTCGGTTATAAAGACAAGTTGTTTTTCTGATGCTGTATTGTCTCAGTCCTGAGTTGTCTCGGTCCTGAATTGTCTCGGTGCTGAGTTGTCTCGGTCCTGAATTGTCTCGGTGCTGAGTTGTCTCTGTTGCCGGTGTTGAGGTGGCGGTGGGGAGTTATCCTGCACTCCTTCAGTGCGCTCCCGTCGCTCCTGAATGTGACACAAGGTCAGTTTAAAGTGGGTTTAACGGCAATACCTTTAAATTAATTCCTCAAGTCCCGTCGGCACTTCCCCTTTGGGGGACGCCTCAGGCGCCAGGTAATTACTGCAGTCTTCTCTCGAAAGAGAAGTACTGTCTGGGTGAGGAAGGCACCCCGGGGCTTAAGTTAATATTATTTTGCAGTTTTCCCAGCAAAGGTGACATTCGACAAATGGCTCGAGCGCCACTAAAGGTAGATCATCATCATCATCATCATCATCATCATCATTCTTTCCAGATTCTTCTGACCCGCTCCTTCCAACCATCCTTGTCAGACATCACTACTGGCAGGTCCTCCAGATAGCATCCAGAGTCATCTACAAGTTGGTCAATGTAGGTGTGATGAGGTCTCCCAACTGACCTTTTGTCGCGCAATGTCTTCCATAAGAGAGTGCCATTCATAAGTTCTGACCAGGAGTGAACCAGCTAACCGAAGCTCTCTCTCTCTCTCTCTCTCTCTCTCTCTCTCTCTCTCTCTCTCGTAGGAAAGATTATGTGGATAGAGAGGATATATAACGATTGACGCCTGACTTGAAGAGGTTAAGCTTTTAGTGTTGAGGGAAGTATCCACGCAGGAGTCGGTTCGATAGAGTAGCAGTTCTTGGCGTCGGGGTACTTGCTGAGTGGACTTTTCTCCTTAGATTATGAACATGGAGAAAATGATGGTGACTCGAAACCGTAGAAGGATTATTTTTCGCGATTAGTTCTTCTGAATTTGATGACATTTGTTTACTCAAAATATGATTATAGGTTAGTGTAAGGGTTATCAGCGTAGAAAGCGAAATTGACGTGCCAAGTTCAAATTCTGGCCATGCCTGTTTTGTTCGCACTTCGCCCAAATACCCTTGGGTAAAGCAGGGATACACACACCCCAGTTATGGGTAAAATAACAGGAGCAGCAAACAGAAAGAAAAACGTCGAATTCAAACTCTCGTAAATAGTAGGGCAAACTGGGCTATTTAGCCTTGGTAAGGCAGCCAGTGGACAAAAATAACAACGCTTAGATTCAAATTTTAGAAGAATGGGATCCGTCAGGCTGTCTTGCCCTAGACACAATCACGGGAGCCACACCTGTAGTACATGCGCTGACACTTCGACCCAAGTGGGTTACGGAACTTGTTATTGTGATTTACTCAGTTCTTTTATGTGCCATGTTCGTTAGGACATAGGCGGTCATGGCTCTCCACAAATTCCTATCCATTTTAGCTCTTAACCAAGTTTGCTTCCTTACTCTCCCATCCAGTTCATGTTCGGCCATTCACTTACACACGCTCATTAGATATGTTATTTACTGTTTCCCTCTGTCCTTCTTAAATTCACTATATCCTGTGAGTGCTAAAGTCTCCAAGTCCTCTTTCCTCATTATGTCTTCCAGAAATTTCAGCTGTCTCTTTCTGATTGTCAGTACAAATATACTTTTTGTTTCCTTTCATCTAAAAACTTCCTTGTTGCTCACATTTTCCTCCGATTGTATCCTCAGCATCCTTCTGTAGAACTACATCACTGTTACCTGAATTTTCCTCTTCATCTCTGGGCAAATTGTCTAGCATCTATTGCCATATAGGATAAATTATATAACAAAACAGTTGAGCACTCTTTTCTTCTTTTTTTTTTCCAGCTAAATTTCCCTGTTTCGCAATACTTTGTTTGGTTTTTGGAAGGCACCTTTCTGTATCCCTTCGCGCCTTCGAATTTATTTGTCACATGTAAATTGATAATAAATTTAGAATTAATACTATACATTTTTATTGGTTTCCATAATTATCTTACGAGTAGGCAATAAAAAGTTGTCGGCCTGACCAAATTCCACAAATCTGATCAAATGAAAAAACATACAAGTCTAAAAGTATTTTCAGCACTCCCTCGCATCATGACCTTTGAATAAATATCCGATTTGTCATTTTCCCACCAATTAATATGTAGCTGAGTCTCCTTTGGCTGCCATTACTGCTAATCAGCCTTTTCTGTAACCTTCGTTAAGGCTTCTATGTCGCTCAACGGATATTTTCAACCATTCTTCTATGGAAAACCGTTACAAAACGTTCAGATTTGATGGCTTCTGTTTATGAACAGCAAATTTCATTTCATGTTGGGTTGGTTTAGATTTACATGAGGCAATTGAGAAGGTCATTCCATTACTCTTCGCTTATTCTTAGCAAAGCCTCCTTATCTTGCGTTATTCTTATTAAACACTTCTGTATATTACCTTATTCTTAGTAAAACCTTCCGCATCTTACCTTATTCCTATTAAATCGTTCTTTATCTTATCTTATTCTTAGTAAAAAATTTAACGTATTCTTATTAAACCCTTTTGTATATTACCTTATTCTTTGTAAACCCTTCTGAACCTTACCTTATTCCTATTAAATCGTCCTTTATCTTACCTTATTCTTAGTAATAATAAAAAAATGACGTATTCTTATTAAACCCTTCTGTATATTATCCTTATTCTTAGTAAACCCTTCTGAACCTTACCTCATTCCTGTTCAATCGTTCTTTATCTTAACTTATTCTTAGTAAAGATTTTAACGTATTCTTATTAAACCCGTCTGTATATTACCTTATTCTTAGTAAACCCTTCTGCATCTTACCTTATACCTATTAAATCGGTCTTTATCTTACCCTACTCTTAGTAAAGATTTTAACTTATTCATATTAAACCCTTCTGTATATTACCTTATTCTTGGTAAACCCATCTGCATCTTACATTATTTTTATTAAATCATTCTTTAATCATTTTCCTATTCAACTCTTCATTATTTGATGGCTTCCGTTATGGACTGCAATTTTCAATTCATGCCACAAATGTTCGATTGAATTTAGGCCGGACGATGGAACAAGTCATTCTATTATTCCTACCGTAGTAACCCTTTTTTTGTATTTTAGAAGGATGCTTGAAGGCGTTGTTTTGTTTGAAGATGAATCGCTAACCAAGTCGAAGTTGGATAGCAGAGGGTTAAAAAAAATTTAATTTTTTTTTTCCAAAGAATGGTCTGATATTTTCGCGAATCCATTTTCCCTTCAAACCTGGTTATTTTCTGCGTCCCCTCGATGCTAAATTAGCCTCATAAAATACGTCCTTCCATTTCTCCACCCCAACCCCAAAGAGCAGTGCGAATTGTCCCACGAAAATTGGCGCAAAAAGTAAAACCGGCAAACCAGGTTCAAATTTTGGAGAAGTTTATTGCATTTCCTCTTGGACTTTCTTGGGAAAGGCATAAAACCATATCTTCTCTCCACCCACCAGCTATGGATTAAATAGTACGTTAGATAGTTTTTTGCCTTGGTTGGCAACCAATCTAAGAGAAGGAAAATTAATAATCCCAAACTGCCGCGAAGACAACAAGAAACCACTTCACAATATTTCCCAAGAACGTATTGCAATTCACAGATAATAAAAAAAAATCTGTGAAGATTTATGATTGATAAGTCCTGAATTATCTGTTCCTCTTTACCGCCAGACAATTGAGATTCCCACAATAAACCGACAGTCGCGGAAAATGTATTAAAAATGTAAAGCCCTTAAATGTATTATCTCTTTGTATTATATTATATGAAAATATGATATGAAAATTTTATATATCAGAACAATGTAAGACAAATGAATAACAAAGTGGAAAAAATTGTGTATAACGCGTTCCATCTGATAAAGTCTTTTAGATGATGAAACGTGTTACACTGAATTTTCCCCTTATATCATACAATTGCCTAATATTATATATATATATATATATATATATATATATATATATATATATATATATATATATTTTCATACTTATACTATAACTCTGGCGATGTAAAAAATAAAACCCAGATGATGCAATTTGTAAATAATAAAAAATATTACAATATATTAATATTAATTTAAGACATTTTTATGTTTATACATTCTTTTAAAATAATTGTCGGACTTTGTCCATTTCATATTGTGTGACGTCATTTGTTTACATTTAGGTACGCATCGAGCAGATATGAATGTTCGTGAGAGAATCATTGAAGATTGTAGTTTAAAAGACAGTAAAATCGACCTTGCTAACCGAACGCTCCTCTGTGGCCAAATCGGCTAAAGGCACGTCAGGCTATATGACGGTTCCGTATAGGATACAGGTTCAATTCCTGTCGGAGGACGAATATTTTCTATGAAAATTTCTCGGACATTCAGACCGGTAGATGTTGTTTAATACTGTTTATTATAAAACAGAGCATTTACTTAAATATTTGTATCTATAAAAAGAATGTATAAACATGAAAATGTCTTAAAATAATTGTCGGACTTTGTCCATTTCATTATATATATATGTGTGTGTGTGTAAGGTGCAGCAAAAGTAATACCGCTTTTTTTTTAGCTAATGTCGATAGAATGACGGAAAACGATTGAGTAGACACCGGCATCACTTGACCTATCACCATCAGATTTTTTCTTGTGGTGTTTACTGAAAGATCGTTTCCAGAGTGTTGCCAAAAACAATTACTAAGTTAAAACAAGTAATTTTGATAAATGTTCTTAAATTAATGTACAAATGGTTTATAGAAGTGTTGCTGATAGGGTTATACTGAACATAAAGGGGTCATTTTGAACATGTTAAATAGTTTACTAATCATAACAAATCATGTCTTTTTTTCATCTGCCAGTATTCATAAATTTTCTTCAACTACTGTAATTTATTTTTGTTCAATAAAGGCTAATAAATAAAAAAAATGGAAGTTACTTTTGTTTTGTCGGACCCAAAATACTGAAATTTTTGATTGCCAAGTTTTCATTACTACGTTTGTTTTCAGCGATTTTTTTCACGTGTTTTTGTGACGAATATTTTTGTACGATAACAATTTTTATAACATGGAAATAAATTTGGGAATAATCGAAATTAATTGCGAAAATCACCCAGGAAATTAAAAAAATAATTGTTTTTACAGAAAGTAACGACCTGTAGCGTGGTGCATGACGGACGACGAGTCAGCAATAAAAATATGAAGGATTGTCAATCAGATATAGCGGACCCCCCACCACCACATTTATTTAACTTTGTTTGTGAATGACATGGAAAAGGACAAGCAAAGACGCTGGAGGTGACCATCAAATGTGGCGATCACATGCAATTTATATTTGACGTAAAATAGCAGATAGCAAAAATAAAAGACAGAACGGAATGGTTCAAAAACATAACATTTGATTTTACTTGTTTTGATCTACATGCATATAAGCTAAAGGTTTGATAGCGTTACGTCTCTTAAATTTGGGAAATATTTGTACCGGAGCTCATTAAGTTGAATTGATTATTAAACTGTAGTTTTAGAAGAATAAAGTTCCTGTTGCATGTTAGGAAATGTGAGTTGGAAAAGTTGGTAGAGTTCAGAAAAGTTAAGAGTTCGTACTTGCGTGAATGTTGGTAATGTTCTTTAACGTCTGACCGCAAGGTCAAGACGAGAGTTCTTGAAGGTCACATCTTGGCAGCAAGACGAAAGAGAAAACGGAGAGAGAAGGCTTACTCGTGTTTTGTTTATATAAGGTTGTGTCACACGTGATCGGCTCCAACCTTGTGCGCGGGAAAATATAATTCCTCGCTTGCAGGCGATCTGATTGGTTAGAATTGACCAATCAGCAAGCTACTTTTGAGGAGATTAGCCAATGAATGCTTGTTGTATGATCTGTATGTATGTATGTGATAGTGATGATAATCACTATAGACCTACATGCATCATATTGTCTTTAAATTAAATGCACAAAAAATAGAGCGCTGAGCGTTTTCCTTAAAAAAAACGAGGTAAATAATTTGTTCACTTAAATGTAAATAACTTCACTTCTCTCCTTCCGTAGAAGGAATTATCCTCACGTAATCCGTTAATATGTCATTCATCAGCTGTCAAGTGACGCGAAAGTTTATGACCTGCTTTGTTTTATTTTCAAATTACATCTTTTCGGCGCAGAATCTAAGTTAACCTTCGTTCAAAATATTTTAAATAAACATTATAATTTCAGATTCTCTTAAAAGAAGTTTTGAAAAAATGATAATTGATTTTAAAAGAATTTCAATCTGAGATTTTCATTTTTTTTATAAAATGCAAAAAATGGTTTATCTGACAGTTAAACCATTGCTGACTCAAAAGAAACAAGATTTTTAACGAAAATTTGGGACGTGCTAGTAACGATTAAAAAATGTAAAAAAAAATACCCCCCAAATACTTTGATCTTTCTTCTTAATAATAACATAAACATTTAGACGATAAAATTTTGTTTGGCGTCTTTTTAATCATGCTATGCTCTTTTTTTAGCGATCTTGAGGAGGTACCTATATTAATAAAATACTTAAATGGAGCGATCAATTTTGATTTTTTTCTGTAGTTTATTGTCGCACCTTCTCCTGCCAACCTATTGCGATGAAAGCTCCGAAGGAGCTAGCTTAAATTGTGCCCCAAAATGGCAGCTTTTAAGCTAGTATGTATATAAACACACACACACACACACACACACACACACACATATATATATATATATATATATATATATATATATATATATATATATATATATATATATATATTGTACAATTGAAAGATAAACTGTAAGAAAGCTGGAAAAACTAAATAAAAAATAAATAAAATTTTCCATGTCTGTCATATTTAACGAAAGATGTTTAAAAAGAAAGGTTGCTACCCAAATATATATATATCGTGTGCCAATGGCTTAGGGGTAGATTATCCGACTGACGGCAATTCAGCCGGGTTTCGATTCTAAGTAGAGGTAACCGGATGTCTAACCTCACTAATGAGCTATGGTACAACGAAACAGTTTGCCTGTGGATGACAATATATATATATATATATATATATATATATATATATATATATATATATATATACACGACGGAAAGTAAAAATGTAATATAATTTGTTTTGTTATATAAGAAATAAGGAACACAATCAAACATGTCATGCATCAAAATATAGCTATACATCACAGATTCACATCCCTACTTTTCAACATAGTCACCACCTCTTTCAATGGCAGTGTTCCAACTAACGAATAAGGACATGTATCACATCTTTGAAAAGATCTGCTGGCTGCTGATATAGCCAATTCCTGACACCAGTTCTCGCTTCTTCATCATAACGTTTACCCCTCAGTGCCTCTTTCATTGCACCAAAGAAATGGAAGTCTAAGGGTTCTAAGTCAGGTGGTGATTGACTGGCGTCTTCCCATTTTCTCAGAACCATCATGCAATTAGTTGCACGTGAGGATTTTCGGTGTCATTCCATCTCTAGTGTGCACATGACCAGACAAGCAAAGTTGCGATCGCATTTTACATACAGGGTGCGGTAGAAATACCTCCCACAAATACCTCCCAGAAACACCTCCCAAATAATGGTAAGACATTATTTGCAATGGTGTCTTCATCTAGCTCAATGGTTCATATGCACCCTGAGTCCATGTAACATTACCGGTGTCCATTTTAAAATGTTTTTTTATGAGTTATTTTACTAGCGTACATAAATGTTTCACAAGATTTGGTTGTTAAATACAAGTTTATTTTCATTAAATTAGTTTTACTTCAAAATAAAACATATACATTTACTATTACTATAATACACTTCCTAAACTTATATATATTAGCAGAAAATAAAATTAGCTTTTTTTTTTTCATTCCATTTCCATTCGAGGTTACGGGGGTCCACCAAAAGGTTCTTTTAGCATAGAACTTACGGTTACATCTAGCCATTTCAACTGTAAAATGATGAGACCTTGCCACCAATCTAGTACTGCACTTAAATTCATAAAACCCAGATACTATATCGAAGAGTTCATCCGAACAATTACCATGTAAGTATTTATAGAAAAGACACAGGGGAAACAATGTTACGGCCGTGTGAAAATGACTGAAGCTGAGATGTCAGGTCAAGACAAATAATATTGCTGATTTTTTTTGTTTTGTTTTGTTTGTTTTTTTTTGGGGGGGGGTCTCAAGAATCCCTAAATATATAGCAGGAGCACCGGACAATATGTGGCAACAAAATTCAAAGCATGGGCGAACGGTAAACTTATAAATGCAGGAACACAGGATAAGTTTTTTGTTTTTTTTTGTTTTTTATCTGAATTTCTGGAATGAGAAGTTATCATTATTTACACTATTTATATTCGGACTATTGTCCTCATCTTTGTTGTTCTTATCACCTGATTATCTTCTGTCTGGGTTTCTGGGATGAGGAGTTATCATTATTTACACTATTTATATTCGGATTATTGTCTTTATCTTGTCTTTATATTGTTTTTATCACAACGTTTCCGGCCATCCTCAGCTGTATATCGATCTGGGTCTTCTACAGGAAATACGGAAATTAACCCTTTATTTAATCTACTGGGGTAGACTGTTCTCATGTCTAGACATAGTGTCTCGTTCTTTTAATTAGTTGTCTTTAGTTATTGCTCGCCCGGATTGAACTAACAGTCACTAATCTCACCAAGCCTCGTGGATAAAGGCGTCGGTTTGTGAATTTAGCCATTATCCATTTCACCACCCACACATCCGAGCTTACGCACCTGGTATTCCCAAGCAGTCTCTCATCTGGGTATTGACCAGGCTTGACATTGCTTAACTTCGGTGATCGTACGGGAACCGGTGTTTCAACAGCCGTAAACCTTTCATGTTTTGGGGCACGAGTGATGTGTGGATGGGTACATACGTGTGCTGTGTTTATGTATGTGTGTGTGCGCGTGATGTGTGTAAGTGTCTAGTAAATGTGTCTGATGTCTGTGTGGTAAGTACGTGTGGATGCGTGCGTATCGTGTGTGCGTGTACGGTGATTTTCTAAGCGTAGCTTAGATGCGGCACAAGGTCGAAAGTCTGGGGCACCCAGTGAGGATCGAACTCACTACTCAGTCGTAATTGATCTAGTTTGCTAACCATTACACCAGGTCCAGGTGTCTCAACGTGTGGTGTGTATGTATGTACGTGGTGTGCGTGTGTGTATGCGTATGCACGTTTTAAAATAAAGCCAAATTTAAAACCTTCAGAAACTTATTTCGGTGCTAACATTGAAATTGTTTCCACAATAGTGTCCCAGAAAAAAAAAAACAGGAAATTTTAGATTTACTATATGATAAAAAAATTAGCTAACATATAAAAAAAAATGGCGCGTGGTCTACTGTAATATGTCGTCTACCCAGGTGCAGCGTGAAGGTCTACCGTGCCCCTCCCCTCAAGAAAATGCGAGATGTTGGTAGTCAGCTGTTCCAGTCACATCTTGATCATGGAAGATGACGAGAAAAAAATCCCGTGATTTATTCTTGTTATTCGTAAAAGATATACGAAGTCTTTATTGCTTAAATAAATGTATGTATTGTATTTGATAGCGTGTTTATTTTTACCTCTCTGCATAAATAGTATATAGATATGTAAATGCTAATATAAGGTTTAAATAAATATGTATACACATACAATATTATATTATAGTTCGATGCTGTGGTAGACCTCACACTATAGACAAAACAGGGGAAGGGATAGATCCCACCCAATATTGAGGTAGACCTCACGTTATAATAGCGCCAAAAAATTAACTATATAATTTACTATATGAATGAACAAAAAAAATTAGCAAACATATAAATTCTTTGATCAGTTATCAAATTGTCAACGCAAAGCGATTGTTCTCTTTTAAAAAAGTACATCCAACTTGGAGACTGAAAAAAAAATGGCAAGAGATTTTGCCAGAGTTCTTTAGTTTGAAAAACACATTTGTGTTTTTGTTCTGTTTTGAGCAACTAAATTTCTATCCTTTGCTTTTGGTTCAAATAACTGTAACAAAAATTCCAACCTATTAAATAAACTGTACCAAATTTCCTGGTTTTTTGTGGGACACCCTGCAGAATAAAAAAAGACTTATGTGACTTGTTAAAACAACGCCCATGCCCCAGGACTTTATTAAATATTTCCTCTTACCTTCTCACATGCCTAAACACGTGCGCTAAGTTGTTTTTCTTATATATATATATATATATATATATATATATATATATATATATATATATATATATATATATATATCTTTTTGAAATTAGCAAAATACCCATGGAAATTTCACGGTTTTCCTATTTTAATTTTCTGATTTGATGACTGAATAAACCCCTTGCTAGTGACACGATTGTAAAATGTCCGTGGAAATTTTCCTATCATCTCGTTAAATATTTGAGCTAAACAACTTTGAACCAAATATTGTAATAACAATCCTAAATATGGATGTAGGTCGTTGTTTAAAGTAAAAAGACACAAATGAAAAGTTAAATAATTGAGAGGTTTTTCAATTTCACTGAAGCAGATATAAACGCATGAGTGCGTTATCGACTCATCTATCTTCCTTTTCATTTCTTTTTTCTTTTCTTTTTTCTTTTCTTTTATTTTCTTTTCTTTTCTTTTTCTTCACTAAAACCAAACAGCTTTTCTCTTGGTCCATTATTTATATAAGGTATTCACAGAATGTAACGGTCTCACAAACAAATTTATTATCTAACGGAGGAACAAACAAAAATATAATTTGATAAGACGACCAATTGTGGTTTTATTGGTGGCGCCATTTTATTAGATAGATAGATAGATAGATAGATAGATCAAACTTTATTATTAGTGGATAATCGTATTTGAAATAGACGCCCCACAATTTTTATTTTTGTTTTAAACAGTGTGTATTACGTCTTGCGGATTGCACATTCGAGAAAGTGAGCATATTTTCTTTATTGTGACTTCTCGAATAGGTGGGCAAATGGACGTAAGACACACAGTTTAAAATAAATACCGGGCGTCTATTTCAGATAAGAGTATCCAATATAATAATGTCTGAAGCAATAAAAATGTCGGATTAAAAATAAAAATTAAAATTAATATTTAATAAATGTTCATTGTACTGATTATATTAGTACCTTTTTGTTTGTCCTCGTTTTATTAACTAACATATCTATTTTACATATTATAAGAAGCACATGTGGACCCTTTCTTTTATATATATATATATATATATATATATATATATATATATATATATATATATATATAATGGAGTCTCTGTTTCGACGAATGAGGATCTGACAGCTCGTTCGGAGTTTCCGGTTTAGGTATATATATATGATGATGATGGACTTTCCTGTCGAGTTCGGCGTATGAGGTTCCGACGACCACAAACTAATTATCTGCATGCCTATGACGGGAATGACTTTTGAGACCGGTTCGAGAATTGCATAGAGAATTGCTTGTGTCGGACCATCCACACTTTTTGGATCTGTCGATAAAAAATAACGTTGCAAAAGACTTGCCACGGAAACTCCGAACGAGCTGTCAGATCCTCATACGTCGAAACCGACGAGGAGACTCCATTATATATATATATATATATGTGTGTGTGTGTGTGTGTGTGTGTGTGTGTGTGTGTGTGTGTGTGTGTGTGAAGAAAAATATACTGAAAAAACAAACAAAAATCCTAATATGCTGTTTTAATGTTTAATGTCAACGTCGGACGTTTCGGTCTAATAGACCATCTTCAAGACATATTCCTAAAACATAATTAACATAGACCATATACAATTCAACATGAAAAAGACGATGAACATAAAAGCAATACCAATCCAAACAGATGACTGAAATCTTTTATAAGATCAGCGTTCCGTTTAAATATGATCACGTCGTCGTCACGTGGGCGATGTTGTGAAAACGTATTCCTAAAATTTGAGTATTTTGAATGAAAAACGAAAAGAATTTTATTTTGATCTAAAACTTATATGTACGTTTTCCGAGCATTAATCTTTCTTTAATATGTCCTGAAGATGGTCTATTAGACCGAAACGTCCGACGAAAAATGGAATATATAGTAATAAAATATTATTAAATAAAATGACAAGAAAAAAGAGAAGGAAAAATATAAGGGATAAAAATTCTTGGATAAAAATTTGGAAATTTATTGTAAACAAAAAAGGGGGGTACAGAAAATAACATTGAATAAAAAATATTAAAGGAAAAACAGTGAGAAAAAGCGTATACATAGATAGATGCGCACGTGTACATAAAGGTGTGTAAATATACACAAACCGATACACAAACATATGAATCTCAATACACGTAAAGATATAAATACATATACAAAATTAATATGTATCTGCACGAACCTTCAAATTCATTATATATATATATATATATATATATATATATATATATATATATATATATATATATATATTGACATCCACAGACTGTTTCGCTGTATCACAGCTCATCAGTGTAGTTAGACGTCCGGTTGCCTTTAGCTAGAATCGAAACCTGGCTGAATTGGCGTCAGTCGGAGATTGACGCAAGGCAGGGATGAAGGTGAATTTAAGCGTATTTATTTTAGATAAACACAGAGTGACTGAGAGAACTCGATTCGCTTTACGGAAAAGTCTTGCATTATCAGCAGTAATAGTCGCTGTTTACAAACTCACACTTCCTCCATATATATATATATATATATATATATATATATATATATATATATATATATATATATGTATGTATGTATGTATGTATGTATATTTGGGTAGCAACCTTTCTTTTTAAACATCTTTCGTTAAATATGACAGACATGGAAAATTTTATTTATTTTTTATTTAGTTTTTCCAGCTTTCTTACAGTTTATCTTTCAGTTGGTACATATATATATATATATATATATATATATATATATATATATATATATATATATTTTTCAGCTTTTCGGACTTGCCTCTTAATAACGCATCTTATAAAAAGTTATCTTGGAATTATCTAATCTTTCGTTAGAAGTAAAATACGAGGTTTGAAATATTTTGATAGTTTTTGTTTATTTACAGGATTTTGATTCGTCTTAATTTTGTAAGTTCTTGACCCAGGGTGGAGCGACATGACATGTTAATTATTTACTTTTGTTGCTGATGGAACAATTTATTTAAATTTACAAATTTCATTAGACCAAGCCTTTGACAGCTCTTTGCTGAATTGCAGGTTTTTATCAGTCAAGAAATAAACGACATTACAACTGCGATGCCATTTGTCAAGGATGCTGATGTTGTGTCCTCCCTCTAAAGAGTCTATGTTGGACTCTTCCGCCTACTATAAGATTAGTAGGAGAGAAGGCCTTGGGGGAACAGTCGACCAGATTGTTCAACTGTCTCGGCAGAGAGGAACTCGGACGAAGCTTTGCCGCAGGGCAAAGTTTCGTCCGGGGAGGTAGACAGGCCCTGAACCCGTTTATGCGGGTTCTAAGGAATTATTTTTGTCCGAGCATACGGGCTCGGAGAACCCACGGTAAACTCGGCCTTGTGCCACATGCATCCCCCGTGGATGGAGGGAGGGGCTGTTAAATAAAAAAGTCGAATGGGTTGGACGCTGGGTCAACCGACGCACACTCACCAGTCGTGTAATTCTCTTCTGTTGTACTTACTGTTTAATTTACGATATATCTGTAATGCTTGTCTTGGCATTTCTTTAACCATTTACTTGGTCACAACAGGTGCAAATAGGAGCAAAAGACATTTACTGTTATTATTGCCCGAGTTGTAAATTAGTCTCGGCGTCGTGTTTTACCTAAAGTATCAATCTCAATTCACGAACCAACACTTTAACCCACTTTAATTTACGCTACAATAGCCTAGAGGATTCTCAAACCCTCTACCCCGAGTGTCTCTCGAACTTTAGTAAAAGAAACATTATTCTAGTATGTCATTCACGAAACAGATTTCTGGATATACACTGGCGTTAGTTCTTATTGAACACAAGCAGTATCAGCAGCGATTCGAACTCTTTTTTTTTTAATTTGTTATTTGGTCGCTAACTCGGACATTCATGAGCCTATCAGGCCAACCATCACGGTCCTGGATCAAGGTCAGAAGGTCATTAAGGTGACATTCTGAGTCGAGATGGGATATTTTATCACCGCCGACTCAGCACCGCCGACCCAACACCGCCAACTCAACACCGGCCAACTCATCTCCGTGACAACTCAACTCCAGGACAGCTCACCACCAACCTGCTGGCGTCGAATTCATAGCTTCAGACTAGTGTTGGCTGACCTACTGTGTGCATCTATTAGATTGGCTTTGAGTCGTAGAAATTTTCAAAGGTTGGCTGTTTGTCTTAGTCATTTATTAGTACGCCTTTGTCTGATTGGTGTTTAATTTTCTAGATCGGACAAATAACCATGCTGAAGTAAATAAAAACTGCACACAGAGTTTGGGATTGAGCACCAGATTCATTACGGGGTCTGCAAAAAAGTGCAATTAACCCGAGAATGCATTTTTCGAGCAATTAATTAGTGATCATTTCCCCACCCCCTAAATTGAAGTGTTTATAAAGACAGATGAAAGAATTTTACAGATTTTTTCTTCTTTTTCACAACGATCTCCAACTGAATATTTGTGGGGAATAGAATTGCATACAAAGTCATGCATTAAAAAATGCCCCTAAATGAATTACTTTTTTAAAATTTATTTTTTTAAAAATCGCCAGAAAAAAAATTCATAGTTTGCATGTCACTGAGTTGTTTTCGCGCTAACTAGGCTAGTGGTAGTTGTCCGGAAGTTGAGTTGTCACGAAGATAAGCTGGCCCGTGTTGAGTCGGTGGTGTTGAGTCGGTGATGTTGGGTCGTGCTACACGCTTCTCTGCCATTACATAGTTGGTCTATGTAGGTAGTTACTGGGAGACCAGCCCGTTCTGCGTCATAGCTAGGCTTCCAGATCACGCGAATTCTTGTCTTGCTTGTCAGCAGTGTCCCGCAAAGCGTATTCTGCGTTTTCGAAATTGTATAAATTGTATGGGTCCATAGAGCTGTTATAGTTGTTTAGTTGGATGTTGCTTCCAAGAGATGTTAACTACACCCGGCAGTAAGACTGCTGATTGGGAGATTGGAGTTTTTGAGGAGCGGAGAATCGCCTCTTAATAACAGTTGCTCCCATGTCCACCACCACCCGGGGTGGTAGCACCTGTTAGGGCCCAGCCATGGTACGAAAGCATAAAAATACATTTTTATAGTAAAAAAATACCAGCAATACATTTTTATATAAAAGATTAACAACAATACAAATTTATGATAAAATTACTAACAATGGATTTTTCGAGCAGAATTACTAACAATACATTCTATAGCAAAATGACCAGTAATACATTTTATTTGTGGTTAAAACCATAAAATTGTGTTCAAAATATTTAGATTTCGGCATTCAATAACCCATAGAGGTTGATATGCCTCTAAACAAAATCAACCAAGCAACAATACCTACTTATAGTATATATTTAGTTGAAACCATAAAATTGTGTTCAAAATATTTAGATTTCGGCATTAAATAACCCATAGAGGTTGATATGCCTCTGAACAAAATCAACCAAGAGAGATGTTGAGTATAGCTCTCAGCATCCGTGTAAGGTCTATCAAGCTTAGACTCTATTGTTTTAGTTAGCGTGCAAGCCTGCGTCACCGCCTCTACAGTGGCACGAATGAATCTCCGTTTGAGATCTTTCCATATTAAATCCATTTTAATCAAGGCTGTTCGGACTTTAGCTATGCGAATTTTCACATTCTTTTTAATAGACTTTAGTTCGCTTCCTAGTGATGTTAAAGATTCCACAGACTTTATTGATTTCTCCTGAGATAGATTGTATTGAGCCTTTCTAAAAATTGAATTCATAGGCTTCAACTAGCAAAGCATTCAAACTCTACTTAACTGATACTGTTTTCAATTCTAGTGATAGTTCCGCCACCTCGCAATTCTCTTTTACTAAATTTCAGACAACAAAAACCTAGAGAGCCACTCAAAGTAGCGCGTGTGAGAATCCACTAGACTATTGTCCCTAAATTAAAGTGGATTAAATCGTTGGTTCGTGAATTTGGTGACATAGTAGTTGCGAGTTCAATTCCTGGGCTGGCAAGTTTATACTTGGACTCAATGGCGAGGCAGTAAATGTGCAATACTAACTTAGATTAATATAAATAGCATTTCAGTCAGAGGTGAAAAACAATTTCTAAGCATGGGTCCTGGGGGTAGGCATCGTCCCCCATCCCAGGCAATACCTCTACTTCGGTAGAGATATAAGGTTTATTCAGGGCGCGTCTCAAAAGAGGAAAGTGCTGAGCTGTCTTGAGAAATTTTTGACCATGCACGCGTGAACCCCCACTGTAAACTCAATTTTCTGCCACATTTTGTATAAAGTGGGCATTCATATATATCCTCCCTTCCTTGGTTGCCATGCGTGACGTGTGCTCTGGTTATCATGTCTCTTTTCGATTCATGATTGACTTGGTAGAATTTTATGCAGTAGACTGATTGCCAATCAAGGCTGTCCTGCTATTTAACCCACAACTGGGGTAGAAAATGTGGATTAATACAGTTCTCAATGGTATTTGCGCCTAAGTGAATATGACGAGCCTGACTGAAAATCGAACTCGGATCTCCGATTTCTCATTCTCTATCCATCGCACCACCAGCACATCCAAACTTACCGCACCTGGTAGTCCCAAGCCGTTACCTATATATATATATATATATATATATATATATATAACACTAATAGACTTATAAATGTAACCAGTTATACTCGTCCGGCAAAACCTTAGGTGTTTTAGCTTGTAAATGAACAAACCATTACCCAAGGGAAAGAAAGGCTAAAACAAGAAAGAACTAAGAACATGTACTTCTGGCGAAAATAATCGTCTAGAATCTAAGTTCAGAGTCCAAAGAAAAAAAACCCTGACACGAGTAAAGTAAAATAACTAATCAAAGTGCTCAATATGCTAAGTAGAGCAAACTAAGTAAACCTAAAGAGCCAGACAAACTTACCTAGGTTTCATCTACGCGGATCGTCAGGGTAAACATAATTATTTTTTAAAAATATGATTCCATTGCTTCATAAGAGTTCTCATGTTTCAAAAACAGGAGCTAAAAACTTCAATTTAATTATATAATTTTTAGCTCCTGTTTTTGAAACATGAGAACTCTTATGTAGGAATGGAATCATATTTTTAAAATAAAAATACTAAAGGACTTCGGATTATTAACCTAACGTGTTCTTTCCTATTTTTCTATATATTTACACACACACACACACACACACACACACACACACACACACACACACACACACATATATATATATATATATATATAAATTGTCTTTATTTAATATCAGATTTTTTTAAATATATACATAGACTTTAAACGGAAGCGGAAACTTACCTATAAGGTACTCTTCCGCCTTTCTGCCTCATTTTTTTTCAGGACAGTAAGAGGAAGGAAAAAGAATAAAAATTACAAAAAAAAACTAGCTACCGGCCATGCTCGAAGTTGCTTAACCTCGGTGATTGATCAGCTGAGGATCGATGTTTCAGTGTGATACGGCCGTAAGCTCGCACAAATATATATATATATATATATATATATATATATATATATATATATATATATATATTGCAGTTTATATATATTGCAGTATCTGTCTATATTTTCTGAGATGAGTTATTATGTACTCCTGAACATAACGACTATTTTTTTTTTTTGGGCTGTAATTATGGGGAGTGATTTGCCCGTGTCCTAAATCATCCACACTTTTCCTTGTCGACCATTATTGCATAGCAGAGACAAAACGTTTTTATCAAGAAACCTCGTGATGGAAGGGAGTGCAGTGTACGTGATTTTTTTTTGTTTTCTTTGTTTTTTTGGGGGGTGGGATTGTTTTTTGTTTTTGGGGTTTTTTTGTTTTTTGCGAAGTACTCTTGTGCTAACGCCAAACAGCATCAGTCTTTTGGGGTAAATTTCTGTGCTGATAACTGCATCACCGCCACGCGCTTGTGTACGTAATGATACAAAAGTGCGAGAGTTGAAATTTTTCGCGGGTGTGGAAAGATCGAGAAAAAAAATCTGAAAGTCTCCTGCCTCGTGATTGGAAGCAGCTATTTTTATTTCCGCTCGTGGTTTCTGAGGGTAAAAAGTGGGGGGGGGGGAATTAAATGAATTTCAAATGCTGATTTTCTCGACATGTTGCCGCCTCTCCCACTTGGGAAATTTGCATAAGACTTTCTCATATTTTATTGCATTTCAACTTCTCTCGTTTTTCGCAACACTAAATAAATTTAACATTGAATAGAAAATGTTGTTTACTTAAAAAAATGGAAGGAAGGAAAGAATGATCGAAGGAAGGAAGGAAGGAAGGAAGGAAGGAAGGAAAAATAAATTGAAATGAACTAAAAAGAAAGAAACAAACAAACAAGGAGGAAAGAAACAAAAACAACTTGAAAAGCCCACATTAGAAAGAAAGAAAGAAAGAAAGAAAGAAAGAAAGAAAGAAAGAAGTGTAGAATTATTTAAAAAAGAAAGAAGGCGATATAGAGGAAAAAAAGAGACAAACAAACAAAAAGAAAGAAACACATACAAACAACTTGAAAAGCTCAGATTAGAAAGAAAGAAAAAAAGAAAGAAAGAAAAAAAGAAAGAAGTACATGTAGGATTATTAAGAATATAGGCAAAAATGAAAACGATATGAAGAAAGAAGGAAACAAAAAACAAAGAAAGAAAGGAAGAAAAATGGAGCCGAAGTCAGGGAGAAGTGATAATCGTGCCAGTAATGTGTTTTCTATCTTCATTTCTGTGAAGGCTGGTGGGGCGCCATGTACTCTGATGCCAAAAAGAGCACGTGTGTGCAGCCTTGACCTTTAGAACGTACTCCATGATTTGTCAACCTAGAAGGAATGTTGTCAAAAACCATTTTTCATTGGCTTTCAAACTATCCACACGCATGCAAACACTTCCACTACTAACCACCCAGCCTCGGGGAATTCCTAAATTTTTCGTACACCTGCACGTATCCATAAACGATATCTATGTACAAACCATACTTATTTTAAGGACGTATCCATAAACGATATCTATGTACAAGCCATACTTATTTTAAGGACATATCAATCTCTTTTAATATCTATTTACATTTTATATAGGTAATTAAATATTCTATTCAATACATACATGAATGTGTGTGTGTGTGTGTGTGTGTGTGTGTGTGTGTGTGTGTGTGTGTGTGTGTGTGTGTGTGTGTGTGTGTGTGTGTGTGTGTGTGTGTGTGTATATTCTCAGATAGAGTGTATCTGTATTGAAGAGACAAAATGAATAAATAGAGACAAAAGGAAAAACTATATTTAGCCAACGCGTTTCGTCCCCTGAGGGTCTTTCTTTATCAAGGCAATGTAGGATTTATTTTGTTGAACGTGTTTATATACAAAGGTGAGGATATCTTTGGTTTATCAAGGCTTATAAATTTGAGAACGTTCATGAATACTCATCAGGTGGTTGAAAGGTCAGTCAAAATATATGGAGGACACAAAGTGTCATAATTCAAAGTCTGCTAAAAAGTAAAGTCAGCAAATAATGTTCAATAATTATTTTCATCTGTCACCAGGATTATTCTGTAAAAAATTAAAATAATATTAAAAAAATAAATAAATAAATAAACCACCTTCTATTTTATTTTTAAATTATTTATTTTTTATATTTAAAGGCGTTTTTATCTAATCTAAATTAATAAGTTTGAAGTGGTTAGTTATATTGCATTGACGTTATTTATTAATGAAGAATTGAATTAAGCTGCTTGTTTCACTTAAGTACCCTCACACATTTAAATTTGTTCTTCAACAAAACGCAAAACAATAAACATTAATGAGAAATAATGCAAAAACAGTTTTTGAATAACAAACAATATTTTGATTTATATAGCATAAAAGATTCAATTCTGAAATAAGTAAAGATTTGTGAGGGAAATCTTTGTGATGCTTATTATTTTAATGATGTGTGTAAATTCTTATTTTGGTGTTTGGAGTTATGGTATGTGAGTTTACTTAAAGAAATATTTGTTGTAATTGTGGTGATATAAGTTTCACAGAGTTACTGAAAGAATAATTCTGTTTATGAGGTAATCAAACAGTGTTTGTGAAATATAAATTTCCAGTGTAAATTGGGTTAAACTTAGTTGTACTATAATTGGCTTTCTTTGACCGTAATATTGTCAAGAAGTAAAAATAAATGTTTAGATGAATTCTGGATGAAACAATGTTCTGTAATTAAGAACTTTTGCTGTGTGGTAAATGATATCCAATGTGATACGAATGAGTGAATTCTGAAACTTTGATTTTTTTTTTATGTTAGCAAGGTAACTTTAAAACTTCAGATAATTAAGTATCGTGGATTCGTTTGGCAGCGTGATTGTCACATGTGAAAACATGCTAGTGCACTCTATTTATTTACTTGTTGATCACGTAATAGGCTGTAGAACACGTTTTCATAATTTTGGCGGTTCTCTGGTTTCAGCGCGTGGGCGTAAATATGACATTGGTATTAATAAACCAATCAGAAAAGGTCTATTGTTGTACTTATAGCTTGGAGCCTAAAAGTGTTTGTTCAAATTTGCACGTGAAAAATACATAAGATATTATTTAATATTTGTTGTCCAATCAGGACGTTGTTAAATAGCCTCCTTATGGAAATTAGGTGTGAACCATGAAATGGAGAAGTCAGATTCTACAAGTTAAGCTCAAATAAAACTAGAACAAATACAAAGACTGCAAATACTCTGCCTGACGACAACATATCGATTAGACCCGATTCATTTGGAAAACACATGAATCACGCACAACAGTCCAAGTAACGCACCATTTGGCGATATTTAATATTAATGCGCGTACAATTCGCAAAAACAAACGGGACCTTGTGTGAACATTGTTATTATTATAAATGAAAATAAAATATGAAATAATAATAATAATGAAAATTATAAATAAAATAAAATTTAAATCTCGTTTAAAATAAATAAAAAATAAAAATAACGAAATTACTCCCAGCATGCAACAGGGACTGTTCCTGCTGAAAGTACAGACATCCAACCAAGAGACGTGAGATTCACTCTCTTCGCCCAAGGACTGTCATGATGACAACACTTGTATAACTTCCCTCCGTGATAGGACTTGTAATATTATGGAGCGACTTACTTCTTTCTATAAAATGAATTTAGCGAAAGTTGGGCATTTTATAGTTGATAGTTAGACTTTGGTAATAATCGTAATTTTCTTGGCTGGTGTTGGGAGTGTGATTACTTTGGAAATAAGTGCAGTGTCAATCTGCGGTGTATCCTCGGCCCTCAGAAGGGCGGAAAATGTCTTAAGGAGATGACCGCTTAGTTTCTTCACTCGACACGCTTGACTGGTTTCTCTGTCTCTGCCTGTAGGCTGTCTGTTTATATCCCTTAAGAAAGGGCTCCAGACTACTAGCGCGAACCTTTTTTTTATTTTTTTTTATTTTTGTCTAATGATCTTGTTTTTTGTTGTTTTTTTGTTTTTTTTAATTTTTTTATAGCGGAAGTTATGCGTGGAACCTCTCTTATTTTGATAGATTTCTAGTCACAATGGCTAGAGCCATGGACCAGAAAACTTCCGCTGTTTTGTAGCCAAATTCAGTTTTTCTTCTTCCTCCACTTTTTTATTTGAGGACTGCTTTCTCATTAATTGAGAGATAAGTAGAGAGAGAAAAAAAAAGGCCGAAAGAGAGAGAGAGAGAGAGAGATAAGGATTTTAAAGGAAAGCAAATGAATGTCGTGTTGTAATTTGAATTCTTTTACACACACACACACACACACACACACACATGTATATACGTATAGTCCAATTTATTATGCAAATTTATTGTAAATTGACCCCACCTCTCAATCTCCGCATAAATGAAGAAGTGACCTGAAGGAGCAGAAATGTGGTTCTACAGAAGGATACTGAGAATACCGTTAAACAACGAAGTCTTTTGGAAAACGAAAATGAAAACGACACTTATCCTCACATTAGAAAGAGACTGTTGAAATTTCTAGGGTACATAATGAGAAAAGAGGGCTTAGAAAATCTGACACTCGCAAAACATTGATGGCAGGAGGGACAGAGGAAGCCTAACAAATTTATGTAAATGCTTGGCTAAACATTTCAAGCTTTCGATTGAACTCAATGTGCCTTTCAAAAGCTAAGCAAAGTATTAAGAAACAGAAAAATTTGATTAGAAACAAAGAAAATGATACTGAACTGTTATGTAATATCAGTCCTTCTATATGGCAGTGAATGCTGGACAATCTCACGGATGAAAAAAAGACTTGAGGCAACAGGAAAGTGAGCTCTACAGAAGGACGCTGAGGATACCATGGACCGAACATGTGAGCAACGACGAAGTTCTAGAGACAATGATAGCAAAAAGGACAGTTATCTGGAAGAGACAGTTGTAATTTCTATGGCACATAATGAGGAAAGAGGGCTTGGAAAATGTAATACGCACAGGGCAGATTGAAAGCAAGAAAGACCTAGGAAGTCAACACATAAGCAGCCTAACGAACTTCAGTGAATGGATGGTGGAGCAGCGTTTGAAAAAAAAGATAAAATTTATTAAGAACTACAAAGGAAAGGAAGTTGTGGAGAAGCAGGATCGACCATGTCCAGAAGGGACACGGCACATAAAAAAGAATACAGAAGCTAAAACAAAATATGCGCATATATATGATTTCTTAAAATTATTTTCACATATTACTATCAAAAATCTCAACTTCTCGAGAGCACCTCTCTGCGGCTGCTCGGTCTCACGTTGACTGCTGACCTAAGATGGAACAAATACATTGAATCAATTGCTTCGACCACCGCAAGGAAAGTTGGCTCCCTGTGCCGCGCCAGGAAATTATTCTCCCCGGAATCGATCCTTCAAATCTACAAATCAACCATTCGCCCTTGCATGGAGTATTGCTGCCATATATGGTCTGGAGCCCCTTCTGTTTGACTCGGGGTTCTTGATAAGATCCAGAGACGGATATGCAATGCAATTGGCACTGATCTGGCATCTCGTCTACAGTCGCTCTCTCACAGACATGCCGTCGCCTCTCTCTGTCTTTTTTACAATTACTTTCATGATAATTGCTCCGATGAGCTGCTTTCGCTTGTTCCCAGACTTCATGAATTCAAGCGTCCTACGAGGCTGGCATCCCGCTCTCACCCTTTCACTGTTGAAACTGTTAAATGTAGCCGTCTCTTCTGCTCCAACAGCTTCATATCTCGCACCTCTCGCCTGTGGAACTCCCTCCCCTTTCCTGTTTCCCTGATAGCTATAATCTCCAACTATTCAAATGTAATGTCAATCGACATCTCCAGTTGCCTTGATCTATCCACTATCCTTCTCATCCTTTCCTCTATCACTCCTATCTACTCTCGCGCCAAATCCTCTGTAACCCCTTGCGTGCTGGTGGCTTCCAGCCTTGCTTGGTGTGAAATGCTTAAAAAAACAAATTAAACATTCCATACTTATGCTTCGTCATGTCTCTCCACAACTTTCTATCTCTTAGCTGTTTTCTCCCTCTGTTGAAGGTCCCATTTCCGGCATCCATTCACAAAAGGTCGTCGGGTAAATAAATGGCTCGCAGTCCTCTACTCTCTTACCATTAATATGCCCCGTTTGGGTTTAGTTTCCAAAACAGAGCCTTCTTCATTATTTATTCAAGGAATTTCCGTATGTCTCTTCCTGATTCTGAATAGAAGTGTTCTTTCTGTTGACATTTTTCTTTAAGACTTCCTTGTTGCTTACTGGCTTCTCATCATCCTTCTGTAGAACCACATGTCTGCTGCCTTTTAGTCTGTTCGTTTCGTCATCTGGGGGGAGGTTGTCCAATATTCACTGCCGTATCAAGAATCAATATCACATAGAAATCCAGCACTTTTTTCTTTGATTGAGAATATATATATATATATATATATATATATATATATATATATATATACAAGTATATAATTGGTGTATACGGAATGAATTCCAATAACCAACAATTATTTTATCTTCAACATCATCACTTGATAAGACACCGAGGGTGTTGAAACAAAATGGCTATTTTTTAGTGATTTTATAACATATTTATGTTATAAATTTTTTTATAAATAATTATATATATATATATATATATATATATATATATATATATATATATATATATGATCTAACGATATATAATTTTATATATCAGGAACAATATTGGTGGGGGGATGTATGACAAAGTGGGAAAAGTTTTCTTGTAACGCGTTTCGTCCTTTAGAACTTCATCAGACTAAATTTGTTATGACTTGTTATTTTTCCAATAGATAGATAGATAGATAGATAGATAGATAGATAGATAGATAGATAGATAGATAGATAGATAGATATTGTATTTGGGCAGCAATTGCACTTTCATACAAGTTTCATTAAAGACGACTGACGATAGAGCAATGGTTAGCGACTCGGATTGACGACTTGGAGAGCCGAGTTCGAATTCCAATCGGGTTCATCACATTCACTTATTTGGGAAAGGTATGAATCGTCTTCTTCTCCCAACTATGAGTAAATAGACAGCAAGCGGTCTAGTAGAAAATCTCTGAATTCAAAACTGTTGAGTAATGGATAGCGGTTCGGATTGAGGAATCGGAGAGCCGATTTCGAATTCCAGTCAAATGCATTACATTCATTTACGTGCTAATACCTTTGGAAAAGGTATAAATCTTCTTCTTACCCCACAACTATAGGTAAATATCAGGACAGCAACTGATCTACCGCAGAAAGAAATGGCAACCTACTGCGGGAAAAAATTTCTGCCTCGTCAGTCATGTATCGAAAGATACATGATCACCTAAGTGTGTATCACGCTTAGGCGATCATAACTGACTGATGTAACCCTGGCGTAGAAAGGATCGTTCGCATTGGCTCGATGATTCCGACTACAGTCGACAAATGATGACACTTCGATTAAGATTTTTATTGCATTCGTACAAGTGTTTTCTTTTCCGGATGTAAATTGTCTGTCAGTTATGTGCCATGCGTGATACACACGTAGGCGATCATGTATCTTTCGACACATAAATGACGAGGCAGTAGGTTGCCATTTCTTTCTGCGGTAGAGCAATTATCATCCAAGGCTATAGAACCCGGTCTGTCTTGCTATTTACGAGAAGAGGATCCATACCTTTCCCAAGGGTATTAGCACGTAAGTGAATGTAATAGTTTCGACTGGAATTCGAACTCGTCTCTCTGATTCCTGCACTGTGTTTTCGGCTATTTTATTAGCCATTATCAAGGATTATTTTTTTTGTTTTTTAACTGAATATATAGATTTTTATATATGTGTATCTATTATGATAGAAATGTTTGTTTTTTTCCAGACATGATCAACACGTTGTGGTCGTGTTCATAATTGATATTATTGAGTGTTGGCTTTTTCTTTTTTTATTAAATGCTTCCAATCTTGTTTAGATTAATATATATAATTTTTTTTCAGTTTATCACATTTACAATGAATTTACATAATAAACAGAGCACATACCCCCCACACACACACTCTCTCTCTCTCTCTCTCTCTAACTCTTATGAAATTTAATTATTTTTTCTTTTTCTTTGTTTTGATATTCGTGGTCTGGAGAAAAGACGTATTGGAATAGCCAAAGATGCTTTCCTAAACCTAAGCAAAGTATTAAAAAACAAGGGAAACAGTACTATACTGTTGCGTAATATCTGTCCTCCTATATGGCAGTGAGTGCTGGATAATCTCCTCAAAGAGACTTGAAGCTACAGAAATATAGTTCTACAGAAGGATGCTGAGGATACCATGGAGCATATCGACGAAGTATTAGAGAAAACGGAAACAAAAGCGAAATTTTTACTTAACAGGAAAAGACAATTCTAATCGGGAAAGAAGGCTAGGAAAATCTGATACTCACAGGACAGATTGAAGGCAAGAGAGACAGAGAAAAACAACACATAAACATATTTAGTGAACTTGAGTAAATGAATGGCGGAACAGGGTTTGAAAGAAATAACAAAAAGACAAGGGACAGGAAGTTGTGGAGAGCAGTGATCGCCTACGCCCTGAGGGGATTCGTCATATAATGAAGAAGAATATGGAAAAAAAACTTTTTAAATATTCCTGCGAATTATACAACTGTACCTATTTTTTAATCTTTACGCAAATTTTCGACTCTGAAACTTCTCTCTCTCACAGGCAGGATGTGGCGAGTCTTTCAATGTTTTATCCCTGCTACCATGGAAAGTGCTCGGACGAACTACATTCCTTGGTTCCACCAGGTCTAAGCTTCGCGGCTAGGACCCGCCATGGCACTTACATAGTCGAAAAACCGCCCACATTCCGTCCGTATTATATCGGCAAGAAGTAAGTTCCACTTTAGCAGTTTCTTTCCGCGAAGCACTGCCCTGTGAAACAGACTCCCTAGGGGATGTTCCTCCGATCACTAGAATCTTATTCAAGTCTAGAGTTAACCGTTATCTTCCCCTCCTATCTATATAAAATACCTCTTTAACGTAACCCTCTACCTGGAGTGGCCCTCGAGTCTTGTACATGTTGAACCTTACTGTAAAACAAAAACTTAAAAAAAAAAAACTTATGCGATTTCAAATTTAAATTTTCCTTTCAAATTCACTTAACACGCCCATATTTTGTTTCAAGATAATTGTTCTTTAAGCAAAATAATAATGCAACGCGCAAAAATATGGCAAGGGTTTAAAAATCTAAAGTTTTTAAGAAACGTAAAATAATTGATAATTTCTCTATGGATAAAATTTAAAAGATTGTTTTACTTTTATTGAACTAGGTCAATAATTGTTTTTTTGTTTTTTTTATATTTTATTTCTCCTCCCGCATTCAATAAGGGAAGTGAACTAAAACGTGCACTAAAAATGAATAACGCGATCAAATAAACGAAGAAATAAAAGGAAAAAAAGAACCAACCAACCAACCAAACTTTTATTTAATTTATTAGTATTCCTTGCAACCCTTCCTTTTTGTCGGTGCTGTCCTTTAAAACAAAGCACACGACAGATTTCTAGAT
>CAHIKZ030000813.1:37500-50000 GCA_903632075.3 Acanthosepion pharaonis | reverse complement strand
ACAAGCTTGCTAACCATTACTCTGCCTTGAGGTGCCCATATAGACAGATAAATAGATAGATATGACAAGATGCATTTTGAATTGATAGATAGATGGATAGATTGATATAAGACAATTAAAGTACCTTTTGAACTGATAGATGGATCAATAGATAGATAGATAGATAGATAGAAGGATAGATAGATAGAGATAGAGAGAGAGATGACAAGATGCATTTTGAATTGAAAGATGGATAGATTGATATAAGACAATTAAAGTACCTTTTGAACTGATAGATGGATCAATAGATAGATAGAAGGATAGATAGATAGAGAGAGAGAGAGAGATGACAAGATGCATTTTGAATTGATAGATAGATGGATAGATATAAGACAGGTACATTTTTAATTGGTAGATAGATGGATAGATACATGTAAGACAATTAAGGTACATTTTGAATAGATAGATAGATATAAGACAGGTACATTTTGAATTGATTGATGGATGTAGAAAAAAATGACATAGATAATGCCCAGTAAGTTCTAATATTAATATAATGAATGAGTTTTTGCATTCAAATGTGAACTTGACAGCATCTTTAACTGAGTCATCAATCTAGTCAAAAATTAAGTTACCAAGAGTTTCCCATGTCTCACCAAACATTTTATACATTACCTAATGTCCCTCGACCAAGACATAAAGATCCCCCTATTCTACTGAATATTTTCATCCTTTAGAGACCGTTCTCAAAGCTGAATTTCCTAAATCTTTCAAATTGTGCCCATATAAGTTTCATACAATTCTGCTTCAAAAATAGCAACATTGTCTCCAGGGCCAGATTATGATTTTTTGCGGCCTTAGCCAATGAAATCTTGTTGTTCTTTCCTATTATATATATATATATATATATATATATATATATATATTGTCGCACATTGATCACCACCTGATTATTGTATCGAGGAAAACAAAGTGTATATATATATATATATATATATATATTAAAAAGAAGAAAAGAGAGGTGCCACAAACATTTTTGGTTGTAATGTGGATTTTTTAAAAAAATATTATGCTTTATTTTCCATAATTTTAATACACAAGTTTCTGGTCTCGCGACCGTCTTCAGGTAAAAGGCGAAGATTTCCACATATTATTAAAAATAATTAATTTTTTTCCTTATGTTTTTCAATGTTAAATATTCTCGATATGAGACATTCTCTGTTTTTGTGTTAGTAATCCGAATGTCTTTCTTGAATTGGCAATGAAGAGTTCTGCGCAAAGGGTCATAAAACAATTAAGGTTGGTCCAAGAGAAATGATGAATTACTTATCGGCATTTTATCTTTTAATGTTTGAATACACATTTTTCTCTCGTTGGAACCACTATAGCCTCTTTCTTATATATATATATATATATATATATATATATCCAAGTATAGGATTGGTGTATACGGAATAAATTTCAATAACCAATAATTACTATTCTTAAAAGAGTGCTCAATACAGAGTAGAGCAGATATAATTGTTTATTTGAAAATTATAACATAAAAATGTTATGAAATCACTACAAAAATAGCCATTTTGTTTCAACACTTCCAGTGTCTTATCAAGTGATGATGTTGAATGTAGAATAAATGGTTTTAAAAGTTTCAAATTAATTAACGATCATTTGCAAGGGGAAAACGCTGTAATACTTTTTGGGTAGAATAAATTTTATTTTAGTATAACCCAACTTTAAAGCTTTTTATAGCTATTATAACCTTACGTTTTTTGAATTTTTGTATACTTGTGTTTTGATTATTCATTCTAGCTTATGTAACAGAGTATATATATATATATATATATACATATACATATATATATATACATATATATATACATATATATATATATATTGTATATATATATATATATATATATATATATATATATATATATATATATATATATATATATATATATATATATATATATACATATATATATATATATATATATATATATATATATATATATATATATATATATATATATATATATATATATATATATATATATATATATATATATATATATATATATATATATATATATATATATATATATATATATATATATATATATATATATATATATATTATATATATATATATATATATATATATATAGAAAAAGTTTCAAATTAAAAATTATAATGTTTTATTTTATGAAAGTATTTATTTATTTATATATATATTTGATATTTCAAATTGTCCTCAATTTTTCATCAGAAATAACTGTTTGTTACAAATAAATTAAAATTACTGTTTGTTGGCAAGTAGCGTCCTTCGAGAGACGCGGACGTCACGTGATATGGAACGTCACTGTTCAGATATTCCTAACTTAAATCTAACTGTCATAAATATTTTTAAAAATATTTTTTTACTATATCTAAAGAAATTGCTTAGCTATTGAAATATTTATAAAGATTTAAAACACCTAAGTCCCTATTCAACCCTAATTTATGTGTATTTAATTTTAAATATATATATATATATATATATATATATATATATATATATATATATATATATATATATATATATATATATATATATATATATATATATATATATATATATATATATATATATATATATATATATATATATACATATATATATATATATATATATATATATATATATATATATATATATATATATATATATACATACATACACATATATACATATATATATATATATATATATATATATATATATATATATAAAGCAAATATATGGATATAAATCTGACAGTATGAAAGAAAAATACAGAAAAAACATCGACTTTATTTTAACATTAATAATGCATATTCAGAATTTTGTTTTTTCTGTATTTTTCTTTCATATATATATATATATATATATATACGAATTCTGATAAAAAAGATATTGAGACTGTTGTTATGAATAAAAACTACAACACATATCGATTCTGCATTTAATCTCCTTTGAAGTAGTCCCCCTTCTTAAGTTACACACTTTATTTGGCATTGTTTCCAATCATGGAAGCATTCCTGGAACTCCTTTTTTGGGATAGTGAATAGCTGTTCTCATAGCATTCTCTTGCATTTCTTTGATGTTTTCTTCAAGTGGGATTTGATTTCTGAAGTGGAAAAAGTCACAATGGTCAAGATCTGATGAATATGGTGGTTATCACACCTGGGCAATGTTGTTCTTGGCCCAAAACTGCTGCACAAACCATGGTCACTGATGGAATCTCTCTGGTGTGGTGAGACAACCGCACTCTACACACTTTCCTTCCAAGCACTGCTATAAACAATGGAGATGAGTGTCAACATTATAACTTTGTGCGCATGTGCAACACAGAGTTCAAGGCCAGTCAAGTGGCTTCACTCTGTGTACTTTAGCTTCATAACCATAACAACTATCTGATACTTTGTTATGAGACCTCATATATATATATGAGTGTGTGTGTGTATGTATGTATATATATATATATATATATATATATATATATATATATATATATATAAATATTTTAAGACATTTTATGTTTATACATTCTTTTTATAGATACAAATATTTAAGTAAATGCTCTGTTTATAATAAACAGTATTAAACAACATTTACTGGCCTGAATGTTCGAGAAATTTTCATAGAAAATATTTGTCCTCTGAAAATTTCTTGATCTATAAAAAGAATGTATAAACATAAAATGTCTTAAAATAATTGTCGGACTTTGTCCATTTCATAATATATATATATATATATATATAAATGACTGATAAGTAACTGCGGTTATATTTTTATTTAATTTTTCTTGTCTTCTTATAATTTTCTTCTTTTCTAGACATAAATTATGTATAAATTGTCCGAATGTTATGCATGTCCGAGCACTTTTGGCTATACTTTTGGTCCATTATCAAGGATGATTTTATTTTTACTTTTAACTGAATATATGGATTGTTTTATGTATGTATCTAGAGTCATAGGGATGTTTGATTTTCTAAATATGGTCAGCACATTGTGGCCGTGTTCATAGTTGATGTTACTGAGTGTTGGCTTTTCCTTTTTTTTTTTTTATTAATAATGCTTCCATTATTTTTGACACCAGTGATTATTTGTGGAAAAATTTTCTTCACCCATAACAGAAACAAAAGAACAGCCACTCTTTTTTTCAGCTTGGTAATCTTAGTTTAAGATGACAACAGCAAACACCAGTCATTGTGAATCTGTTTACTCAACCGCAACAACCAACCACAACCATTGAACTAGCTTTTTTTCTGAATGTAATCTCCATGGATAGAGTCATGTTCCAAAAATTCTCGTTGCCTGGCAAATATCCAGATGCCTAAACATTAAACATATTTTTATACACAATACATATTCCTTATTTACAGTTCATATTTTCTGTTTTCATCTATTCACACATGTGTGTGTATACATATCTACATGTGTGTATATATGTGTGTGTACATGTGTGTATATGTGTGTATACATTGTGTGTGTATGTGTGTGTATATATGTGTGGGGGGGTATATATATATATATATATATATATATATATATATATATATATATACAACAGATCCTAGATCATATACTACACTAAATCTAGTATATCCAATTCAATTATTTGCAATGATCCTTCCCTCCTCCCACCCCCATTAGTGATTTGCAAAAAAACAACATAGTCTACAAATTCAAGAGCCCATTGGGAGATTGTATCTCGAATGGACTAAATAATATTTATGTTGGTCTCACCACAAACTTGCTTTCATGACGCTTGACTCTACATTTGAATGATAACTCTAATATTTTTAGGCATTTAAAACAACATGCCTGGCCGCGTACACAATTCCGGAAAATCCTTGTTGAAAACACAATTATACTTAAACATGAAAACAATAAACAAAAACTAAAAATTCTTGAAGCTATATACATAAAACAGTTGAAACCTAACCTGAACAAAATAAACTATGAAAACTCCACAAATATTCTTAAATGCCTATAATTGTTAACAGAAGCCATTGGTTTATACAAACAGCTTCCCATACTTAATACTTCTCGTTTTCACTCTCACATGGTCATATATGATGTCATGAGCTGCAGTGCAATTTTTGCTTCCACATCCCGTACACACAAGGCTGTCGTTGCTTGGAAATCTTTCAGGCAACAAAAACAGACTCTCATTATTGTTTTGGGTGTGTATTGTTTAATATATTGAAATGTAATTGTCATCTTTGATAATGGCTTATGTAAGCCAAAAGCTTAGATAGGATTAAAAAATATGTAACAATATGGTGATTTTCTTTCATCTTTCAATGATAATGTTATTAAGCTTATCAGACAATATGAAAGGAATTTACTTAAAATAAATAGACAAAACTTTTAATGAAACATGCATCAATATATATATATATATATATATATATATATATATATATATTTTATTTATGAAATGGATAAAATCCAACAAATATTTTAATATATTTTCTGTTTATGCGTGTTTTTATGGATACACTTGTTTGAGTAAATGCTCCGTTTTTTTAATTTAAACATTATTAATTATATTTGCCGGCCATGAATATTTGAGAAATTTTGTAGAATATATGCATGCTTCAACAGGAATCAAACCTGTATCCTATACAGGGCCATCATTAAGCATGACGTGCTACAACCATTCATCCACAAAGGGCTTGAAGTATTGCGTGATAATGATGAGGAAACACATATGCTATATTTAATGAAACAAAATAAGGAATTTATTTACACATTTGAAATTGCCTGTAGCTTGTTTCAGGAAAAGGAATCAAATATTTAAAGTTCATAGTTTCGAAAAGAGAAAATGTTCATATTAAGCATCAGACAAAAGCAATATTCCAAAATGTTTAAAACTTGAAATTGAAAAAGTTCATTTTCCATATAAAAGTTATACAGTTGTATCCATTATGAATGAAAAGATATATTTTAAGGTACTTAGCTTTAGAGTTGAACAGATTTCTTTGAAATTGCCCTGATATCTTTAGAGGCTGATAATGTATCAGCATGTAATTTGACACCAGCATTATTCAGACACATGGAACTCTGGCTTTCTGCCTCCTGCTTCTTTCTGCTTTCTCTCTCTCTCTCTCTCTCTCTCTCTCTCTCTCTCTTTCTCTCTCTCTCTCTCTCAGCCTTGATTCAACTTTCTCTGCCTATTTATATCAAAAAGCGATTTCAGATCAGCTCATTACTTTTTTCTCAGTTTGTAAGCCATTCCCTTTTCCATTGATCAAAATAAATTTTTATATAGGCTCACAAATTTGAAAACAATGGAGAAAAGAGAGTTATTTTTATTTCTTATTCACCACAAGTTTCCAGTTTAGCAAAGCTCAAATTACTCCTTTTAAACACACACCTTTGCCAATTTTACTCATTCTATCATATCTGCTTGAAAATTGTAGCCTAACATAAACAATGACAAACATTTTATATGAAATGGATTAAATTTGACAAATATTTTCATATATTTTTCTGTTAAAAAGCATTAATTCAAGCTTTACTAAACTGTAGGTCCTCTGTGTAGGATATATGTATATATGTATATATATGTTTCTAAATAATTAATGGATTTTTTATTCTTAATCTAAAATTTTTATTACTTCAAATGTTATTTCATTGGCACTATTTATGTTCTTCGGACTATCATTCTCAGCCATAGTACGCTCCGGCCTTCTTCATGTGGTTGGAATATTGAAAGGAACCCTTTATTTTGTTTGCTGGGTTAGAATGTTCTAGTTCCATGTCCAATGGATGTCAGTTATCAGTTATCTCCTGTTAATTCCCCTCTCCAAGTTCTCCACTGCCTTAACCAGGTATTGAACTTACACTCTCTGGGTCCTATCACTGGATCTAACACCTTTTATCCACTGTGCCATGCGTCCTTGAGGACATCTGTGTATGAATTGCTGGCTATTATAGACCTAATGTCTTCAACAACCATTTCTTTAACAGTGCTCATATTGCAATTTTTGCTGTTATGATTCATGTTTTTTACCAGAGCTCATATTTCAATTTTCCTTGTTGTTATTATTGCTTTTATCTTCTTTTTGCTTAGACATGGCACATGAAACTAGAAGAGTCTATCCCATCGAGCAAAATAAAGGGTTCAGTTTGACATTCCAACCACCTGAAGAAGGCCGGAACATTGTGATAAATATGGCAACAAAGATGAGGATGATAGTTCAAACAATGTAAATAGTTTACATAGTACCTCATCTCATAAATATAGAGAGTTACTTTACTGGGTGCCTCTGTTTGAAATAGACTCCACATTATTTTATTCTTATAATGGTTATAAAGCATGAAAAATCAAATCAGAAAGTTGTGTTCAAATTCTATTCTAATATGTTGCATTCATTTTGCACTAATACCCTGGGAAAAGGCATTAATCTATTCCTCCTCCTGCTGTTAAATACCAGAATGAACACTGTTGCCATATCTGGTCTGATGCTCCTGCTATTCATCTTGAGGTTCTTGACAAAATCTAGAGACGGATCTGCAATGTAATCAATCCCAATTTGGCACCTTGACTTTAGTCACTTTCTAATGAATGTGACAAAGTTTTCCTCTGTCTTTTCTGCAGATATTTCCATGGCAACTGACGAGCTTTTTTCCTCTGGTGTCCCAACTACATTAATTTAAGCGTGCTACTAAATTGGCAATTAGGTCCCACTCTTTTAAATAGTTAAATGTAACTGCTGCTTCACTCCTTTCCTATTACTTGCTTCCCTGAAAACTACAATCTTCAAAAATTTAAATGTAACATCAATCGCCATCTTCTATCTTCTTGAATCCCATTCATCTTTTATCTTTTCCTCAAACCTTCCCTATACCCAGTCTTTTCTCTCCCTTTCACTCTCTGTAAATACTAGTGTCATTTCACCCCTTGTTTGGCGTGAAATGATTAAAAAAAAAAAAAACTCTCTAGCCTTGCATTGCAGCCAGTCTACTAGAAAGAAAATTTTTAATTCAAAGCCATAATGTATACAGCAGCAAACTACTCCACTATCTTTCCCCAGAAGTCACGGAACTTTGTAGATATCCATAAAGAAAAGGAAGCTATGCATAACCTACATCCTGAAGAAAAATGGCATTTAAAAAAAAAGAATCTGTGTACCACTGGTAATGTTGGCTTGAATGTTTACCTTTTTCTGTACTGTTTTATAAGCAGCTATGATTCATAATAATTTCCTTGGCCAAGATTGTTAGCTTTATTATTAAATGCCTGAGGCTGGTTCATCCAAAATTTGTATTATTAAAGAAAAGCTAATTCTCTGTCCATTATGCGCTGTCTACATGTGATTTTTTGGGCACATATCTAATACCTATGGATAAGTCTGTATTATGCACGATGGACATACATACACTTGTTCCATTTAATGTAAGCACAAGGACACACACACACACACACAATTTGATATTGGAATAACATATCAGTCTGGGAAACACTTACACTGGGATGAACAATAAAATCATGAAGTTAGAGACAAAAAAAAGAAAGTAAAGAAGACCCCAGGAACAGCTTCATGTTTGTTCACATGCATGCATGGCTCTAGAAAAAAATAAAAAAATAAAAATCCAGAACTTTGAGCAAACCATCAGCATATAGATAGAAAATAGAAAGGGGTGTGAGACAAGGATGTGTCTTCTCGCCAGATTTATTCAATCTCTATAGCAATACTATCCTAAGGGAACTGGAGATTCCAACAGGATTTATTATCGATGGGTGTAATCTTAACAATATAAGAAATGCTGATGACACTATATTGATGGCCGACTCGGAAAGAAAACTACAGGACCTCTTGGACATGGTAGTAGAAGAAAGCAAGAAGAAAGGACTAATCATCAACTGAAAGAAGACAGAAAGTATGGTCATCAGCAAGTGAAAAGTCCCAGATGTGAGTTACGAATTGAAGATATCAACATCGAGTAGGTGCAGAAGTTTAAATATCTGCTTAGTGTTTTAACAGATGATAGAAAATGTGGCACCCAGATCCAAAGTACACATTGGATTGAAGAAAGAAGCATTTCAATAACTAAGCAAAGCGCTGAGAAATGGAAATTTTTGTAAGAAACAAAGAAGAGAGTGCTAGATTGCTATGTGATATCCATCCCTCTTATAAGGCAGTGAATGTCGGACAATTTCACCACAGATGAGGAGAAAACTAGAGGTAGCAGAAATAGGAAATTATGGAGAGCCATGATCGCCTATGGCATCTTTTTGCTTATCTACATTTACTGTAGGTGAATTATATAATTATAAATCCCCTAACATTTATAGATACAAAAATACTCGTCAAAATGAGAAACAGCAAGACGTGGTAACAACAAAATGAGTTTTATTTATTATCTGGTTATGTGGTGTTAAAGAAACAAGCAACAGTAATACTGAGTAAAATTTTGAGTTTGGGGTCAAATGCAAATCAAATATGGATCGGAATCCAACTGAATGATAAGATAAAGAATAAGTAAAGTGTATAGTCTTTCTCTGATGTTTTTTTTTTATTTTTTGTAGTAATAAAATGTAATAAGTAAAATGTAATAATCCAGATAATTTATTTGGAAAATACGAGAAGTGTTTGGAGTTTTCTTACTTTGGTTTGTAGTGCTAAATGATAAATGTTACTATTATGGCCTGAAAAAGTGAAATGAACAGAAATTTTTGTTGACGTATATGTTGACGGCCTGTCCGTGTCGACTGCTTGTCCAATAGTGAGAATGTTACATGTGTGTGTGTGTGTGTGTGGAGAAAAAAGTGGGGCTGATTCTCATTGGTTTAGAAAAAGTGAAATGATGTTAGTTATAATTGTTATCATCCATCCCAGCATACCCTAGTGGGACCGGAAGGCTTTACAATCATCATCATCATCATTATTGATATTGTTATAACAGTGCCAATATTTTAAAAATACCTAAAAACTTCATTTACATATGGAAATTTATTTTTCTTTTAATATGGATTAGATTTTTAGGATATTATCTTTTAAATTTACTTTTGTAGGGTAGTTATAATTCTGAGCAAATATATATATATATATATATGTATGTATGTATGTATGTATGTATGTATGTGTGTGTGTGTGTGCATATGTGTGTGTAAACATATATATATATATATATATATATAATACCCATAAAATGAGTAACTGCTGAAATTGGGGTGCGTCTTATACACCCATGCGTCTTATATGCCATCAAATATGGTAAATCATGAATTTAGTGGTATAGTTGGAGAAACAAGAGATGGTAATACTGAGTAAAATTGTGGGTTTAGGGTTAAATGTAGATGAAATATAGATTGGTATCTGAGAGAAGAGTAAGATAAAGAATATGTAAAGTGTATCTGGAGTTTTCTTACTTTGAATTTTAGTTCAATACTAAACAATGTTACTTTTATGACCTGAAGAAAAAAAAAAACGGAACCAAAATTTTTGTTGGCACACTTTTTGACGGCCTGTCTGCAGTTACTGCTTATCCAATAGTGAGAATGTCACATGTTTTTGTGTAGTGCAGAAAAGTGGGGTCAATTCTCATTGATTTAGAAATAGTAAATTAATGATAACTAAAATTGTTATAATTATTTTATTATAAATATTTTTGACACTATAATTAATTTTTATTTTTTCTTATGGACACGACACTGTGACAGTTTAATTAATTTTTTATTTTTGCATTTCTTTATGGACACAACAGTGTCTAATTAATAGTTATGTGTAATCATTTTTCTGTTTGCTTCAGTATTTAAACCAAATATATATCAATAGGAGTAGGTACAGTGGCAATTCTATGGGGAGTGGCCAATGCCCCCCAGAATTTTGGCTGGCCCCTCAGTTGGGCACTCACTTTTCTCAGTTTTGTAGAGGAAAAAAACAGAGCATTGGTAAAAAATCGTTGCTGAAGACATTAGGTTTATAATACCCAGAAATTCATACACAGATGTCCTCAAGGAGATATTGGACAGTGGATAAAGGCATTAGTTAGTGACAGGACTCAAAGAATGTGAGTTCAATACCTGGTTAAGGCAGTGGAGAACTTTCAGAAGGTAATTAACAGGAGATAACTGATAACTGACATCCATTAAACATGGCATACGAAACTAGAACAGTCTACCCCAATGAGCAAAATAAAGGGTTCAGTTTGACATTCCAACCATCTGAAGAAGGCCGGAGTGTAAAACGGCTGAAACATTGTAATAAATATGGCAACAAAGATGTGGACAATAGTCCAAATGATTTAAATAATCTTCAAAAGCTTGTTTAACACCTTTTAGTAAGTTTCTTCATTCTTTGATCAGCAAAGATAATTTTATGAACTCTTGGCCCTCAATAGGCAAAGCTTGATGCTTGGTAGCACCCATATCCTCTCCAAATTAGATACAAGTAAAACAAAAAGGAAATACTCTGTGTATATAAACATGTGCAGCATAATAAATCCTACATTGCCTTAATAAAGTCCTGCAGAGGACGAAATGCTTCGGCTAAATATAGATTTTCCTCTTGTCTCTATTTATTCATATATATATATATATATATATATATAAAAGAACAGGAGACAGTGGGCCACGGCTGATGAGCTTATATGCATGGATGGGGCAAAAGAGGGAGCAGGAGGGATGGTAAAAAGACAAACATTACTAAAAGCTACAAAGCATAGGAAATTGTGGAGAGCCATGATTACCCATGTCCTGGAAGAACACTGCACAAAGAAGAAGTACTGTTTTACATGGTAGCCACAGCAAAGATTAACCCAAAGGAGGAAACTACAAACTGTCTATAAGAGTGCGTGATTTTCGAAATGACAGAAGTGAACAAAATACTGCCAGGCATCTCATTATTCTATTGCAGCTTGTGACAAAGAAAGTCATATTTAATTCTTCAATGTTGGAAGACTAAAAAGTAGGATGTCTCACCCACCAGTACTATTATCATCATATACATTTGACCTCAATATGATAACAGTGCTGATAATATTCTGAAAATAAATGATTTGAAAAAGAGGCGGTATTTAGTCCAACAGCTCCATGACATCAAAAAAAAAAAAAACTTGCAAGAAGTCAAGGTCAGGTTCATTATGATAATAGCTACAACTATAATAATTTTATGAGGCAACAAAGCAAAACAGCTAATTAAAATCTCAGAAAAAAAAAATGTTAAAATCAACATCCTATAAAAAGGACATTTTATGAAATCATTTTTTAATGTGTGCCCCCTGTCAATCACCCGGTCTCTCTAGCTGATATACAGTGTGCACTTTTATAGCTCATCCTCCCATCTGTAATACCAGTATTATATTAGACACGCTTGAATATCTTATTTTTTGGGGGAAAAGGACATCTTACAAGTCAACAAATATGGCAGCTATGCATGTGTTTGTTCATACAAGGTGTTTGCTGAGGATTTCTCAGAATTCACAAAATATAAAATAATGTCCAGATATCAAATTAGAAATCAGAAAATCTTCATCAAACAGA
>CAHIKZ030000813.1:25000-35000 GCA_903632075.3 Acanthosepion pharaonis | reverse complement strand
TGTATTGTACCTTTTTATGTTTTATTTATAATGCCACGTCATAATTCTTGCCTTCTTTGACAAACTATTTCAATTGGCATTTTCTTTTACAGAACTAAATTTATTAAGTGATGCCTCGATATATTATTATATAGACAGAGATGAACAGACTGAGGTAGTCAAATGTTAAGCCAGAAAAAATATGTAGCACTTCAGTGATACATGATTCTATTGGACAAGCTAATTTTTGGTCACCATTTTGTCACAGAAGGAGTTACAACTTTTTACTGATGAGTATGGAGATTTTCAGAATAAATGAAATCAATTTTGGGTAAGCCTTCTCAATTTAGTCTGGATCTTTTTAATTTCACTGTTTAATAAAATAGAATAAAAAAAAGAAAAAGCAACGCAAACACGTGCCCTACTAAAAACAAAGTTTATAGGTAAAAAAATAATGTCGAATAAAAAAAATTATGCTTGTTTTTTTTTTCATACTAATTCCATTTGGTGGAGGTTACTAAAGTTGTATTGTACCTTTTTATGTTTCATTCATAATGCCAAGTCATAATTCTTGCATTCTTTAACAAACCATTTCAATTGGCATTTTATTTTACAGAACTAAATTTGTTAAATGATGCCTCAATATAATATTAGATAGACAGGTATGAACAGATTGAGGTAGACAAGATATGAACAAATTGAGGTAGACAAGATATGAACAAATTGAGGTAGACAAGATATGAACAAATTGAGGTAGACAAGATATGAACAAATTGAGGTAGACAAGATATGAACAAATTGAGGTAGACAAGATATGAACAAATTGAGGTAGACAAGATATGAACAAATTGAGGTAGACAAGATATGAACAAATTGAGGTAGACAAGATATGAACAAATTGAGGTAGACAAGATATGAACAAATTGAGGTAGACAAGATATGAACAAATTGAGGTAGACAAGATATGAACAAATTGAGGTAGACAAGATATGAACAAATTGAGGTAGACAAGATATGAACAAATTGAGGTAGACAAGATATGAACAAATTGAGGTAGACAAGATATGAACAAATTGAGGTAGACAAGATATGAACAAATTGAGGTAGACAAGATATGAACAGATTGAGGTAGACAAGATATGAACAGATTGAGGTAGACAAGATATGAACAAATTGAGGTAGACAAGATATGAACAAATTGAGGTAGACAAGATATGAACAAATTGAGGTAGACAAGATATGAACAAATTGAGGTAGACAAGATATGAACAGATTGAGGTAGACAAGATATGAACAAATTGAGGTAGACAAGATATGAACAAATTGAGGTAGACAAGATATGAACAAATTGAGGTAGACAAGATATGAACAAATTGAGGTAGACAAGATATGAACAAATTGAGGTAGACAAGATATGAACAAATTGAGGTAGACAAGATATGAACAGGCTGAGGTCAATAAATTTTAAACTAGAAATAAAAATATGTAACACTTCAGTGATACATGATTCTATTGGACAGTCTAATTTTTGGTCACCATTTTGTCACAGAACTATTTACTGTTGATGATGAAGACTTTCAGAATTAAATCAATTTTGGTTAAGCCTTCTCAATTTAGTCTGGATCTTATTAATTTCATTATTTAATAAAATAAAATAAAATAAAACAGAAAGAGCAATGCAAAGCGCTGCTTAGATGTGGCACAAGGCCGAAAGTATGGAGCACCGAGTGAGGATCGAACTCACTACTCAGTCGTAATATGTTCTAGCTAGACAAGCTTGATAACCATTACACAATACCAAGGTGCCCCTAAATAATTTTTTTAAGCGTAGCTTAGATGTGGCACTAGGCCAAATAGTGAGGATCGAATTCACTTTTCAGTAGTAACTGCTCTAGCAAGACAAGCTTGCTAACCATTACACCATGCCAAGGTGCCCTATTTATGGGGATATGTGAGGAAGATAATGGTTAACCTTAGACTTGAAAAGGTTAGGATTTTAGTAATGAGGGAAACATCCTCTTGGGAGCAGCAGTTCATAGGAAGAAGCTGCTCACGTGGGTATGAAAGAAATGAGGGTGTTTTTGCTACAATGTGTATGGCATGGTGTATTTTAAACGTGAAGGTTAGACTTGGTAAAATTAAGGAATGTAGTTCATTTGAACATTTTCCATGGAAATAGTGACAGAGCAGTGATTTTTCATCTGTGGGGAAAGGGGTTGTAGGGTGGAAAATAATTCATCACCCATAAGGGCCTTGGAAATGATTTTTGACTCTATCAAGACTCAAAAGTAAAGACTGTGCAGCTCCTGCACATATATGACAACAGTATTCCATTGTAAAAAATACCATAATTCAAGAAGAGAGAGAATATACAGGGTGTCCATAAAGTTCGCGTGCACTTTAAAAAATTTATAACTTTATTTGTATTTGCGATAGAAATAATCTGTAAAAAATGTTATAAAGTTTAATGTACCTAGTTTTAAGTATAGCTAAAATAACTAATGTGATTTCAGGCATTACTGTAAATCAGTTGGCAAATGTTTTCCGTGAACTGCAAAATCGTATTACCCTTTGTATTGCTAATGATGGAGGACATGTGGAAACTTAAATAAAATTTCAATAAAACCTTAAAAAATATAGATTTACTTCTTTCTAATCCTTTTTACAAATTATTTTTATCACAAATACAAATAAAATTATATATATTTTAAAGTGCACACGAACTTTATGGACACCCTGTATTTATCTGTATGTAGATAGATGAAAAAAAAGAAAGAAAAGGGAAACATTTATAAGTTTTGTTGTTAGAAAATGGTTTTGATTGGTTAATTGATTTATTTTTTACAGCTAATCAACCTTTTGTAGGTTATTTAAAGCCAAAACATTTCAAATTGTAGGTTGTTGCTTACAGTATCTCAGAGAAAAAATGGTGTGTGTATGTGTAATGCGCCACATGGCTGTTTGAAATTAAGAAGATGGCCTTCCTAGTGAAGTAATATTCACTACTATATTCGAAAGGAAAAAAAGAGTGAGAGGAAGAGAGAGTGAGTTCAGAACAGTGCAACCTAGAGGGTGTCTTGGGAGACAAAATGGGGTAAATCCTTATATATATACTGATAATGGTTAATTAAAGCTAAAAACACTCAGAAATTATTAGAAGATTTATGTTCAAATGTTACCTGGAAATCAAGACAAGGGTCCAAACCAAAGAAAAATTCCTAAAATGTCATAAAGAGAAGATCTTCAGTGTCTTTTAGATAAACATGCATAAATAAATGACTACAAAAATACACCCAAGAAAAATTATTATTAATTTTTGATTTAATATTATTTCTATTGCTTGTTTACACCTAGTTGTAATAATAAAACATAATAATCTTAAGTTGTCTGAATTTCTGAGATTAAGCATTGTCATTATTATTCATTTATGACTTGTCTTTCTTTCATCTTATTCCTATTACTTGTTTACACCTAGTAGTAGTAATAAGACGTAATAGTCTTAAGTTGTCTGAATTTCTTAGATGAAGCATTGTCATTATTAATAACCTAACTTCCATTCTATATTATTGTTTTTTATTATAACAATCCAATTAATTTTAGATTCTATAATCTTTGACTTGACAGAATTTATCAGTTCCAAAAATCATCATTTGTGCTATGATGAGAACTTCTGTGCCGTCTTCTTTTGGGCCTCTCTGACATGAACTATGGATATTGCCATGTTAATTTCACCATTGTGACACCCCTCAGAAGACAAAATTTAGTTCTATAAAAATTTGGTTTTAGGATTTGTTTTCTTCTTCAAGATATGACTGACTTTTTTGTTACCATTTGTAAGGAAGGCCTTTAAAAACAAATGGCACATCATCACATGATATAATGTCATCTGTCTGCTGGTTCTAAGTGGGATGCATTCCTCGCTCTGGGGAATGGGAAGTGGGTAGAGGGGAGAAAAAATGGATAAGAGATGTAAAAGTCAAAAACAGCCTTAAGTATTCTTTCTGTTCTTTTGCAGACATGAGGATACGTTGAATTTTTGTTGTGTGAGATAAACTTCTGAATCAGTGTCCTTGCTTTAAACTCCTGTTATGATTTCAGTCAAGTCTTTTCTCATAAAAACAAAAAAAATAAATCAAGTTCAATTAAAGCTAATTGCAAAATTGGAGGGCTGGTCTAATTAACCAGGAGAAATCTTTCAAGATAAAAAGTTAAATTAAGAAGTCTTCTTCTGTGTGCTGCACCTCTTCAGGACATTGAGCAATAATGGCTCTCCACAACTTCCTCAACTTTGTAACTCTTAATTAATTTTGTCTTTTTGCTATCTCTCCTTAACCTAGTTCCACCATTCATTTACTCAAGCTCTCTAGGTAGGTTATGCATTGTTTTCCTCTATCCATTCAATTTCCAAGGAAGTATCAATTTTCCATGCCCTCTTTCCTCATTATGGGCCCTAGAAATTTCAGCTATCTCTTTCTGATGTTAAGTATTGCAATATCGCAACAAATCTAAGCAGAATCTTATGAAGCATTATTTGACTAATTTGGATTTAGCACTGAAAATGTTTATTTTATTATAGTGGATGGTTACAAGTAAGAGGGGAGATTGGATGCACTAATTTTATTGCCACAAGTATAAGTGTCCCTTTTGTTTCCATTCTCTCTAAAAAAAATCTTTGTCACTCTCACATGTTTAGTCAGTGGTATTCTCAGCATTCTTCTGTAGAGCCAAATTTTTATTGCTTCAAGTCTCTTCTTCATATATGAAGAGATAGTCCAGCATTCACAGCCATATAGGAGGATTGTTAACAGTTCAGTACTCTTTTCTTTGTTTCTAACAAAATTTTGCTGTTTCTTAATACTTTGCTTAGCTTTTGGAAGCCTTCTTTCACTATCCCAATGGACCTTTGGATTTCAGTGTCGCACTTTCTGTCTTCTACTGAAACATTTCCCAGATATTTAAATTGTTGTACTTGTTTGATTTTGGTATCTAAAATTTGTAATTTGCATGTGGGGCTGTTCCCTTTGCTAAGAACTATACATTCTGTGTTTTTACACCTGGTATTCCCAAGTAGTCGCCCATCTAGGTACTGACCAGGCTCAACATTGCTTAACTTCAGAGAACCTTAGTAGAGTCAGATAATTCACATTATATAATTCCAAACATATATATATATGTGTGTGTGAGTGTATAAAATAATAATAATAATAATAATAATTGTGCACTCTCTCTGCTACGCTATTCTGCAGCATTCTTAGATTAGAATAATGCAGAATCAAAGGAGATGGATAAAACGCGCATGTTAATGAATATGCATAACACTCTAAATCCAAACAGTAATGTCGATAGTCTATATATTCCAAGAAAGGAGTGAGGTAGCAGGTTAATGTATGGTAAAGAAGTTGTGTCATTGGCTATTCAGGGACTTGGAAATTATGTTAAGAGTCCTTACAAATTGCATCTCACATCTGCATGTCAACTGGATGGTGATTTGGAAGCATGAAATGTTGTGCAAGTGACAGTATCAAAGAAGTAGCAAAAGGAGAAGCGACCTGAGAAGTTAAAAAAAAAAAAATCCTTAAAGTCTGTCTGTTTCAGCAGACAATTGTTGGACATGAGATGTGACTTTGGATAAAAGATGGTTGTCTAAAGTGAGAAACAGAATCATTTCTATTTGCAGTAGAGGAGCAGATCATCAGAATGAATGCAATCAAAACCAGAATAAACAGATCCCAAGAAGAAAGCAAACTTCATGAATTTAAGCGTTCAACTAGACTGGCATCTCGCTCCCACCCTTTCACTGTCGAAACTATTAAATGTAGCCGTCTCTTCTACTCCAATAGCTTCATATCTCCCACCTCTCGCCTGTGGAACTCCCCCCTTTTCCTGTTTCCCTGAGAGCTATAATCTCCAACTATTCAAATGTAATGTCAATTGACGTCTCCAGATGCCTTGATCTATCCCCTATCCTTCTCTTCATCCTTTCCTCTATCACTCCTATTTGGTCTCGCTCCAACTCTCTGTAACCCCTTGCGTGCTAGTGGCTTCCCGCCTTGCTTGAGGTGAAACGCTTATAAAAAAAAAATGCAGGATGTGTGGACAAGGTGATGTGACAGTTAATTACACAGTTGTGGAAAATCCGAAGTTGGCACAGAAGGAATATAAGCAACAGTATGATTGGATTGATAAGAGAATCCGCTAGGAAGTATACCATAAGTTTGGCTTCAGTGTGAAAGAGAAGTGGTATGAAAATAACCCAGAGGCCATCATAGAAAGGGACAGTCACAAGATGTTACAGGTTTTCTCACTCCAGATAGATCATGTCAGTGAAGCAGCTTGACCCAACCTTATTGTTATAGATAAAGAGAATAGAAAATTTCAAATTATTGATGTTGCTGTTCCATATGATACAAGATTGGACTCCAAAGAAACTGAAAAGATAGAAAAAATACCAGGATCAGGCTTGAGAGATGAAGAAGCTATGAAACATGAATGTAGAATATAATTCCTTTAGTAATAGGTGCACTTAAAACAGCATTTCGAAAATTGAAAATATTCTCAGGAGAATTGGAATTGGGATCAAAATTGTAGACCTTCAGAAAACTGCCATTTTATTTACTCTGCAAGGATTCTCCAAAAAGTTCTTGAGTTGTAAGGATTCTTGTTGACTCTCAAGAACAGAATTTCAATTTATTATGTCAACATGCGACATCAAAATATTAATAATAATAATAATAGCATCACCTATTGATAAATATAAAATAATATAATTTAATATATGTCAAGGTGAACAGAATTCTAATCAATAAAGTGATCAATAGATATCTAGAGCAATAGTTATTGTTATCAAAAATATAAAATCTATTTCAAGTATCTGACAATTGCTTTATTAACATGAGTCTTTTAGTAACGGACGTGCTTGGTGCATTTTTAATAAGATCCAGAAAAACATAATATTTACATCGTATATGGCTCTATCTAGTGGATATTGAACTCTGTATTTAGAAAAATCAATGTTAATCTGCATTTGACTAAATTTCAGTAAATCTTTTAACAGTTAATACTGTACCTATATATATATATATATATATATATATATATATATATATATATCCAAGTATAGGATTGGTATATATGGAATAAATTCCAATAGTCATTTTGTTTCAACACTTCTGGTATCTCATCAAGTGATGGTGTTGAATGTAGTATAAATTATATAAATTATGTTATAATTTTCAAATGAATTATATTATTTAAGTTCAACATTCAACACCATCAGTTGATAAGATACCAGAAGTGTTGAAACAAAATGGCTATTTTTGTAGTGATTTTATAACATATTTATGTTATAATTTTCGAATAAATAATTATATATATTTTTTTTATATATTTATATATATATATATATATATAGGGCCGATGTGTACTACCCTCAAACCAAACGACCAGGTGGGACCCAAGCTTGATCGGAGCCTCTGAGTTATGATTTGTAACCCTCACTATCTTATCAACATTATATATATATATATATATATATATATATATATATATAATGTTTACATTTATGTATGTTACAGATTAAACTAAGCATAACTGATTATTAAAGGGTGAAAAGTTTTTCAAACTTTGACAGCATTCTAAATCATTCAATATTTTCACAAGAAAAATCTCATGTGGACATTAAAAACTGCTGCAAAACATTGTTGATTTATTTAAGATGGATTGTTCTATTATGACACGTTTCGAATTTGTATTTGATACATTGTATTTATTTTTTCTAGTTGAATTATTCACCTATATTAATTTATGATCCATTAATGTACATAATTAGGTTACAATAAAATTTGTATTTTATATGAATATGATCTTATGAAAATTGAGATGTACTAGAGTGGGGGTGGATACAAGCTCCTTGCACTGTCTATGTATGTGTGTATGTATATATATATATATTTGTGTGTGTGTGTGTGTGTGTGTTTGGTATATTTACGGCATATCAACCTCAATGGGTTATTTAATGCCGACAACATTTTTTATTGCTGGTAATATTTTGTTTTGTCAAAAATCTGTTTCTGGTAATATTTTTCCTTCAAAATTGTATTACTGGTAATAATTTTTTTCCAAAAAGTATTGTTGGTAATAGTTAACTATTTGCCCATAGCTGGAACCCTAACAGGTGATACCACCCTGGTAGCACCTGTTAGGAACACCAGCAATTAAGAGATAGTTCCACACTCCTCAAAACCTCCTGATCAGAGGCCTTGCTGCTGGATGTAGTTTATCATCATACCCAGGACGATGTGTGTGTGTGTGTGTATTAGTTACAAAACTGTGTATTAGTATTTGTAGTAAATCATAGCAAATCAATAATACTAGTCATGAGAATTTCATGGTTTTTCTATTTTAATTTTCTGATGTACATTTCAGACATCAATAAATATCTTGAACCTTGACTTTCATTACCTGCCAAAATAGCCATTAGAATGGACTACCCACAATGCACCACTAACCTGTCTATATAAATAGTTGAAAAAATCCAACACATGTGACCTGATGATTGTGTCTAGCATGAAACAGTCTGTTGCCTCTGAGTATTGACTTCAATGTCCACTTTTATATTTACATACACGCTATCTCTGATATTGGGCATTTTATTCCATAAATATAGCACACCTTAAAACTATATTTTTTTATATATATATATATATATATATATATATATATAAAACATGGATGCATTGCAGTATAATGGTTAGAACAATAATAGTTGTTATCAAAAATATAAATGGTTCAAGTTATTTATCGATGATTGAAATGTACATCAAAAAATTAAAATTAAAATAGAAAAACCGTGAAATTCTCATGACAAGTATTATTGATTTGCTATGATTTACTACAAATACTAAACTTTTCATTATATTGCTTAAAGTTAGTATTTTCTTGATTTCAGATAAAAACTTGGAAACCTTTCCACCTATTTCAGTGAAAATTTCACTTTTGAAAATTATCATTTGCAATTATAGTTTACCTATATTGGGGGAAAAAAAAAAAGATGTTACTTTACACTGATACCAGGAAATCACAGGCTAAGCTGAAGCGCATTCTTTTTTTGCATATATTGTGACAATTTTTCCTTGAAGCTCAAGTTTTTTTTGGATTTCAAATAAAAACTCATAATCTTTTCAACATATTTCAGTAACAGTTTTACTTTCTAAATTTATAACTTACTAGAAAGACCTGTGAAAAAAATTAACAACTCTCCTATTTGAATTTTCTAATGAATCTAAATTCATAAGATAATGATTGAATGATGAGTTCTACAACAATAAAATGTCTGTAGAAATTCTTCTATCTCATCATTAAATATTTGAGCTTAATAACTTTAACAAAATATTGCAATAACAACCAAAAATATGAATGCTGGTTATTATTTAAGAAATAAGGGGGTACAAATGAAAAGATTTGCAATTGACAACTTTTTCCATTTCACTGAAACAAACGTTAAACACTGCTTTCATCCCTTCTTTCTTTCTTTTATTCATTTTACCACTGAAAGCAAGTAGACATCTTTTGTTTTTCCATGCAAACAAAACAGAATAGTCCATTATTTATGAGGTATTGGCAGGAGACATTAGACATTTCTATCTTTCTTTCTTCCTTCTTTCTTTTCTCCTCTCTTTCTTTCTTTCTTTCTTTTTTCTTTCTTTCTTTCTTAAACCAAGTAGAGTCTTTGTTATGTCTTTCCACGCAAACAAAATAGAAGAGTCCATTATTTATGAGGTATTGGCAGGAGACGTTAAACACTTCTATCTTCCCTACTTTCTTTCTTTTTCTCAGTGAATCAAGGAGTGTTTCTGACATGTCTTGTTTTTCTGTACAATATGAATGGAACAGTCCATTATTTATGAAGTTCTCTCAGCAGACTTTAAATCTTCCATTCTATCTTTCTTTCATTTTCTCACTGAAACTAAAATAAAATAGTGTCTCTTCCCTGCTTTTCTATGCAATCAAAACAGAATGGTCC
>CAHIKZ030000813.1:0-20000 GCA_903632075.3 Acanthosepion pharaonis | reverse complement strand
ATGAAACCTGTTAGATTGATAAACATTTCTTATTTGTTCTTTATTTTATCATATATATATACACACACACACACACACACACACATATACATATATATATATATATATATATATATATTCAAAATTGAAATAGATCTAAGAACATACAGGAATCATTAAAAGATAAGAACACAGATATCTTTCCTCACCCTTTCTCGGACCAATCTTAATTGTTTTACTACCCTTTAGGCAGAAGAACTTTCTCAACACCAGTCCAAGAAAGACATTTGTGCCACTACTAACCTAAAAAATAGAATGTTTAACATTGAAAACCATAAGGAAATTTAATTCATTTTAATATTATGTGAAAATATACACTCTTTGCCTGAAGAAGGCTGCAAGGCCTGAAACCCGTGTAGCAAAGTTATGGAAAAATACAGTATAATATATATTTTTTTTTAAAAATCCACATTAAAACCAAAAATATTTGTGGTTTCTCTTTTCTTTTTAAATTATTCACTTTTCTATCATTGGAACAACTATGAACTCTTCCCTATATACATATATATATATATATATATATATATATATATATATATATATATATATATATATATATATATATATATATGAAAAAGAATAATTTTAAATTAGAAAAAGTTGAAAAGGAGAAAAGATAATGACATTCTATACATACACATACACACACAAACGCATCAACAATTCACCCTTGCATGGAGTATCGCTGCCATATATAGTCTGGAGCCCTTCTGTTTGCCTCGGGTTCTTGATAGGCTCCAGAGGCAGATATGCAATATAAATGGCCCTGCTCTTGCATCTCGTCTACAGTCACTTTCTCACAGATGCGCCGTCGCCTCTCTTTGTCTGTTTTACAAATACTTTCATGGCAATTGTTCCGAGGAGCTGCATTCGCTGGTTCCCAGACTTCATGAGTTCAAGCACCCTACAAGGCTGGCATCCCACTCTCACCCTTTCACTGTCGAAACTCCTAAATGTAGCCATCTCTTCTACTCCAATAGCTTCATGTCTCGCACGTCTCACCCGTGGAACTCCCTTCCCTATTCCAGTTTCCCTGAGAACTATAATCTCCAGCTATTCAAATGTAATGTCAATCGACATCTCCAGTTGCCTTGATCTATCCCCTACCCTCATCCTTTCTTCTATCACTCCTATCTGATCTTGCTCAAAATTTTTCTGTAACCCCTTGCGTCCTAGTGGCTTCTCTCCTTGCTTGGGGTGAAACACTTAAAAAAAAAACAATACACACATACACACACGAACATACACACATATACACATGAACATACACACATACACACACGAACACGCACATTCAAAATAAGAAAAAAATATCAGCCTAACACCAATAAAAAGCACATAAATTATTTTTTAACTTAATATAGCAATAACAAAAATGAGAAAAATCGGCAATTAGTTGCTGATACCTCCTGACAATTGGACTGAAAAGGGTTCATCTACGAAACTCTGGAGTCAGGGTCCTGTGAATGTAGCAACAATCAGCTAAGTGACAAATTTTATATTTGTATCAATTCTCCATAAATAAATAGATACAAAAAGAGAGAAAGTTATCTGTGCGTACATTTTATTCATTCTGTATTTGTGTGTATATATATATATATATATATATATATATATATATATATATATATATATATGTGTGTGTGTGTGTGTGTGTGTGTGTGTGTGTGTGTGCTTTCATATGCACACACATGTACAGATATGTAAGTATTTATTTTCTTTTTTGTCTTTATCTCTTTCACTGTGGGAATTGTGGAATTCGACACTTGTTACAATTTTTCAGTAGAGACTGCCTTTTTGGCCTGTGCCCATGAAGAGAAAAGGTTGCCTATGTAAGTTGCTCTGACGCGTTCTTTATGGATTTCATTCGGGCAAAAGTGTTTTACTTTCGGCAATCAAGACTTTGGGGATGTACAGTAAGAAAAAAACTTATTATATTTTTCCTTTTCATTTACATTTTTTACTGATAAGTATTTTTGTTTCTCTAATTATTTAATTTAATTTTAAATAGACAATCTTGATTTTCTTTGTGCTGTTTCTGTTTTTATCAGGTTTTTTTTTATTTAAGGAATATTTTTCAAGTTATCAAAACTGATTTTTATTCCTTTATATATCTGTAGTAGATCTATGTTCTATTTTTTTTTTTACTTTGTTTTTATCTATATTTTTCTTCATTCTTTTTTTTTTATTGTTATTCGTTATTTTTTTTTTTGCCAAATCTTTCTTCAAAATTTTCCATAATCTTTTTGGTGGATTTGATTCTTACAAAAGAGTTCCAATTGTCAATATCACTTTTCTTTATTTCCTTCACTCTTTCTTTTTCTTCATTTCAGTCTTATTGTTCCTCTTTTCTTATTTTTCATTCACCTCTTCCTTTTTCCTGATTTTCATTGTTTCTTTTTCGAAATTTTTATTCATTAAATTGTTTCATTCTTATTTTCCTACTCATTCATTCACACTTCCCTATTCTTCAAAGTTTTATTCTTCTTCTTGTCTTTCTTTAATTTGTTCTTTTCCTTTCAATTTCTTCTTCGGCTATTTTCCTCTTTCTTTAAAACATCCTCTTTTCCTTTCCAAGATATCTTTCTTTTTCTTCTTCTTCTTTTTCATCTTCTTTTTCTTCTTTTTCTTCTTTTTTTATCAATGCTTCTCTTTACAGTGTTCTTTCTTTTCCCCTAATCTCTCTCTTCTCATTTCTTTATTTCTCTTTTCTTCTTCTTCTTCTTCTTCTTCTTCTTCTTCTTGAGCTTTTTCTTTGTTGGTCTTCTTTTTCCCCTCATCACTCTCTCTCTCTCTCACTCTATTTCTCTTCCTATCTTTATTTCTCTTTCCTTTTTCTTTCTTTCATATTTCTCTCCTTCTTCTCTTTTAACTTTTTCTTTGCTCTATTTCCTTCTTATTTTTTATTTTCTTTTTCTCCTTCCCTTTGTCTCTTCCTTATCTTCATTCACCTTCTCTATCCCTACTTATTATTATTTGCCTAATTTATTAAATATAAACCTCTTTTTTTCATCTGGTGTTTTTGTCCCCCCCCCCCCCGCCATCACTCGATTCATTTTATCTTCCACATCATTTTACTCACTCCAGTTCAATTCTCTATTTCTTCTTCTTCTTCTTTTTCTCCCCACTCTCTTTATCTTTTTTCTTTCTTCTCTTCCCCATCTTTCTTCTTCTAATCTCTTTTATGTTCCTGTATCTTTCTTCACCTTCTTCGTCTATCATTGAAATAATTTCTTCTTTTGAACAACATTTAATAAGTTTTGTCTTTTTTTTCTATCTCGTCTGCCGTCAGAAATGCCCTCTTAGTGAAAACTCACCTTTTTATAAAACCATTTTTATCTAATGCCATTTTATTTATTTTTTATATATATTTTTCCTAATTTTCTTTTTTCTTCACATTTCACCTTGTTTTTTGATCTACTTTTCCTAAGCCTACTTCTTCAGCCTTCCACCACTAACTTCCTTTGTGCTGTCAAATAACACAGACTTGAAATGCCAAAAACTCCTCAACCAAAATAATTAAATAAAAAAATACATACACACACACACACACATACACACACACACACATAAATATAAGATATTATACATTGAATGCTAGTGTTAATAAAATAGTGCTCTGTGTATAGATAGGTTTGTCTGTTGCCCAGTTCACACTACCCCCTAGTCTTTTGAACAGGAGTAGAGGTTTATCCATGGTTTCCTGTTAAGGATTGAGTTTCTACTTCAACTCTATACTAATGTCTCTGCCAGAATTCTGAAATATTATTCAGAACTTAAATCTTGACCTCTTCAAGATTGAATTATCTGTTTATCTTTCCTGTATAGCCACAAGAATTTCACTTTTTGCCATTTCTTACAATTCCATGCAGTAATCCTCTACTTTGAGTGGCCCTTGGGCCTTGTACTGGTTGAACATGAGTAAAAAAAATGTAATATAACAGAGCTATCAAGCATATATTAATAAATATACATGAGAAATAATATGCATATTTATTAATATATATATGTGTGTATATATATGTATGTGTATGTGTGTGTATATGTGTGTATATATATGTATGTGTATGTGTGTGTATTTGTGTAAAAATATATATATGTGTATATCTGTATATATATATATATGTATGTTTGTATATATATATATATATATATATATATATATGTATGTTTGTATATATATATATATATATGTATGTTTTTATATATATATATATATATATATATATATGTATGTATGTTTGTATATATATATATATATGTATGTATGTTTGTATATATATATATATATATATGTATGTATGTGTATATATATATATATATATATATATATGTGAGTGTGTATATATAAATATATATGTATGTGTGTGTGTGTATATATAAATATATATGTATGTATGTGTGTATATATATATATATATATATATATATATATATATATATATATTATTACAGTGTTATTTTTCATAAGTACACATATTTGATTTGTTATCCCCATTTTTATTTCATTAGACAATATGACTATCTATCTATCTATCTCTTTATTTATATATATATATATATATATATATATATATATATATATATAAATACTGAGGCCAACACCAAATGCCAACACTCTTGTTCATGCTTGAAGATTGTGTTCAACTAAGAAACAAACTGTTGCCACTCAAGGCTGACATCAGTGTCCTCTTTTATTTTTATATAAAAAAAACAAACAAAACACCAGTATAGCAACTCAAATACATGTACTCACTAAAAACAATGTTTTTAGTAATAAGAAATATATATATATATATATATATATATATATATATATATATATATATATATATATATATATATATATGAAACAGTTATTGGTCAGAGTTGAATTAAACAAGGAAGCAGTTGTATTAAAAAAAGTGCTCAATACACATATAAAGAAAATAAAAAATTTTACATGCAGATTTTTAAATTTAAAAATTAGGAGATCAGCCAACCACATTACCTTGGTTTCAGGCTTTCAGTATCCTTAGGTGATATATATATATATATATATATATATATATAAAAAGAAATATAGTCTTAAGGTGTGCTATATTTATGGAATAAAGTGCTCAATATCAGAGATAGAGCGTGTGTAAATATAAAAGTGAACATAAATGTCATACAATCGCCAGGCCCAGACTGACCATTAATATATGCATGAAACAGACCCCTATCGCCTTGTGTGACACTATGTTATGTTCACCATATATATATATATATATATATATATATATAACAGTGTACAGTGGGTGCTGGTGGTAATAAAACAATGCTCAATGTATAATTAGACAGAAAAAAATATACTAATAATTAATTTCTCGAATATTCAGGACATTAGACTGAAATAAAGAAAAAATAAAGACAAAATTAAATAAAAAGAGTGTTTACTCAAATATTGGTGTTCATTAAAAATAATATTCAAGTAATGAAATCTGTCAGAGTAATAAATAAAATAATCCATTACTTCAGTATCTGTCTATATTTCTAAGATGAGGTATTATGTACATTGTTTACATTATTCGGACTATTGTCCTCATCTTTGTCGCCATATTTATTACAACGTTTTGGCCATTGAATGCTCCAGCTGTCTTCAGGTGGTTGGAATGTGTCCTTGAGGACACATGGCACAGTGGATAAAGGCGTTGGTTAGATCCAGTGTCATGACCCAAAGAGTGTGAGTTCAATACCCGGTTAAGGCAGTGTAGAACTTTCAGAGTGAAATTAACAGGAGATAACTGATAACTGACATCCATTAAACATGGAACATGGAACTAGAACAGTCTACCCCAGTGAGCGAAATAAAGGGTTCAGTTCAACATTCCAACCACCTGAAGAAGGCCAGAGCGTACAACGACTGAAACGTTGTCATAAATATGGCAACAAAGATGAGGACAATAGTCTGAATAATGTAAATAATAATCCATTAGTTCTTTAAAAATCATGAAATCAGCCATTTACGCTCGCTACCATGGTTTCAACAAATCTTTGGTTTATATTGCCTGAGGATACCTTAAACCATGATAACATAATTGGCTGATCTAATTTTTCAAATATATATATATGTGTGTGTGTGTATTTCTATCACTTTAAACATTATCTTTAGTGGATACTTATATTTCAATAGACACACTGTTAATCTATTTTTTCCTTAGATTAGGTCATTTGCAGTGATGTGCAGTAATGTTAATTTATATTCTGGCTGCATGATGAAATTTGTTTGGCCTTGAAAAATATTGCATCATCTGTGATTGCATCAGATTTTTATCACGCCCAGACACTATTGTCTTGACTGTCGATTAGTTGTCCTATGGCCATTGTCTGCGATGGACATTACTCCAATGAAGCGTATGAAAATTTGTAATGCTGCACAAACAAACCGGCAAGCCTTACCAGTGAGCAAGTCAAAGTACTAGACTGGCCTGGAAACTTTCCTGATTTAAATCCAATTGAGAATCTGTGGTCAATCTGCAAGGAACGATTTTGTGGAATGGACATACAAAGTAATAACATGTGCACTGGGTCATGTTTCGATGGAAAATACAAAAAAAGTAAATAATAATGGAATTATTCGTTTTGTTTCAATTAATTTGCACAAGGGTGTATGTATGAAAACAGATATTAATAATAATAATGTCAAAATTTGCTTTTGACCTAAGAAAGTGTTGACTGTAAGTTTGTTTTGTTTTATTTGTTTAATGGCATATCAACTCCTTTATGGGTCATTTAATCCCATAATTTAATTTGCTTGGGAGTTTGAAATGCAAAATAGTAAATTTATTCAATAAAATCACCATTGGCTTCAAGCACAGCCTCCAGGTGATTTCGGAATCTCCTGCTCCTCATCTGGGCAGTCTCCTTGTTTAAGTTTGTGAATGCCGCCATAATCTTTTTCTTCAATTCATCTTTGGTATTACAAGGAGTGTTGTTGGTCTCTCACTCAACTGCCCCACACACATAATAATCAAAGGGGTTGCAGTTTAGGGAGCTAGGTGGCCAGATGTTAGGTGTGATGTGATTGCAGAAATTGTCTGACAACCACGACTGGGTTTTTTGCTTGTGTGGCATGGTTCAGAGTCCTGTTGCCAGACAAAGGGTCTGCCAGCAGCCACCCTCTTGACCCAGAGCAGCACTATCTTCTCAAGGCACTTGACGTAGGTGCCCATGTTGAGTCTGAGGCCTTGTGAAAAGATGAATGGAGGCATACTCATGCCATCACTTGTGAAAACTTTAAATACTTTCATAATCACCATTAGACTCATCAAACTCTTTCTGAATCCTCTGGACTTTCCTCAGATTGACTCTCGAATGTTCATATTGAAGCTTCAGGTATGAATGACACACAGTAAAGCATGACGTTTCTAAATTTCTGGGAGAGTGAATTGTGTTGTGTTGCTCTTTTTCACACTGATGGTGTCCAACTGACCCTACTATACAATCAATAAAATCAAAAACAGAGTACATGCGCAAAATTAAAAATATAAAATGGAAAATTTACCCAAAATATGTTGTAAAGGATATATATTTTGTTTTCCAAAATATGTATATATACTTTTGCACCTTTCAAATATCCATGGTAATGGGTAAATTGTTGCCATTTTATATTTTTAATTTCTCGCATGCTCTTTGTGTGATTTTGATTTTGTCAATTTCACAGTATAGTAGGGTCAGTTGGACACCATCAGTGTGAAAAAGAGCAACACAACACAACACAATTCAATTTTGTATACCTACTTTTGCACCTTTCCTCAATATCCAGGGTGCAATGGGTAAATTGTTGCCATTTTATATTTTTTTTATCCAGTGTTCTGCCATATTGGATGTTTGAGGACTGATGCTTTTAAATTTAAGTTTGCTTCTTCATACTAACTTCCATGAGAAATGTAAAAAGTTTATATATCTTATGTAATATATGCCCGTTTTTATAGCAAATTTTATTCTTAAAATGAATGGAGGCCTAATGGCGCCATCACTTGTGATAACTTTAAACACTTTCATAATCACCATTAGACTCATCAAACTCTTTCTGAATCCTCTGGACTTTCCTCAGATTGACTCCCGAATGTTCATATTGAAGCTTCAGGAATGAATGACACACAGTAAAGCATGACGTTTCTAAATTTCTGGGAGAGTGAATTGTGTTGTGTTGTGTTGCTCTTTTTCACACTGATGGTGTCCAACTGACCCTACTATAGTGTGAAATTGACAAAATCAAAATCACACAAAGCGCATGCGAGAAATTAAAAATATAAAATGGCAACAATTTACTCATTGCACCATGGATATTGAGGAAAGGTGCAAAAGTAGGTATACAGTAATGGAAAACAAAATATATATCTTTTACACATCTCCAGTTATAGAAGTCCATTGGGGTAATATCTTACTGTATACCTAGTTTTGCAGCCCCATGTATTGCCAATACCTTTTGCAGAAAAACATCCCCAAACCATGATGCTGTCATCACCAAATTTCACTGTTGGAACTGTGTTCTTTTGTTTGAAGGCATCGCCAGCTTTCCTCCATAATTTCTAGAATGACAACCATGGTCTTATGACTATAAATCTTCTGTTACTAAAACAAACTATACGTCAGAGAAGATGGCAAATCTTTAAATGTCGCCCTAGCCTGTATCTTCTATATATATACAAACTATTCAACAACTGCTATATTGGATGTTTGAGGACTGATGCTTTTAAATTTAAGTTTGCTTCCTCATACTAACTTCCATGAGAAATGTAAAAAGTTTATATATCTTATGTAATATATGCCCATTTTTATAGCATATTTTATTCTTAAAATCCGTGTATCAGTTCACAGATACTGGGTGCTAAATTGTTTGTTTGTTTAACTGCATATCAACTCATCATGGGTTATTTAATGCCAAAATTTAATTTTCTCTGGAGCTGTGAAGTAATAAAAATATGATACATGTTATTCTGCTTTCACAACTGAATACATGGTAGATGATACTCAGCTTTTGTGCCTATACATGTTTGTGTGAACAGAATTACTAGAGGTGGTGATATGTGTTTTATGTTGTAGTTTTGTTGTAGTTTTATTCTGGAATACAGTTTGATTTAAGAAATTGTTGGATATTATATGGATTGAGGCATTGCAGCTTGGATTGAGGAATCAGAGATCTGAGTTTGAGTTGGATCCATTACATTCACTTATGTGCTGATACTCTTGGGAAAGGTATTAATCCTCTTTTTCTCCTCCACCCCCCACCAGCTATGGGTAAATAGCAGGACAGACTGGGTTCTATAGCCTTGGTTGGCAACTGGTCTAGGAGAAGGAAAAATTCTGAATTCTAAACCAGCCTCAAAAGGGTTGGGCTCCTCAGGCTATCTTGCCCAAGAAACACCACTTCTTCTGCAGCTGCAGTACAAATGGTGACTTTACGGGTCATGGGATGAAAAAAAATATGGGTTAAAGTTATGAAAGAGTTGGTTGTTTGGTTGGTTGATTTTGTGTAGTGACATATCAAGTTCCATGGGTCATTCAATTCCTGAAATGTAAGTAATTTAAATAATTTTAGGGCTTCAACTAAATATATTTTGTGGGCAATTGTATCCCTTCAACTACAGATAAAATGTATTTCTGATCATGTTGCTTTAAAAATGTATTGTTGTAAATTTGACTATAAATAGGTATTGTTGCTGATATTTTTTTACATAAAAATATATGGCACACTCTGCACACTTTCCTTCCAAGTCCTGCTATAAACAGCAGAAGTGAGCACAGACATTATAACTCAGTGTGCATGCATGACCGTGTTCAAGGTCAATTTATTCCAAGCAGCTCCACTCTGCATTTGTTACCATAGCAACAGTCTGGATACTTTTTGATCAAACCTCATACACACACATATATATATATATATTGTGAAAGTAGAACAACTTTTTAACTCAATAGATAAACTTTATCAACAAAATTCCATTTGTGGTAGTTGGCGATATGCCTAAGATAAACTTTACCTATTAAAACCTGCAAGCACAGGTGTTTTTTCTCAGTTCTTTTTAAAAAGAATATATGTAAGTCATTGCTCCCCTCCCTGAAAAATAATTATCAATGTTCCTAAATAAAAATAAATATAGTGTTTGATCAGAGGATATGACTACATGTTTTAGTTTTATAAGCAACTTAGTATCTAATTTTTGTGTAGTAATCAACTGTAGTCAGGATCATTGAGTCGATGCGAACGGTCCTTTCCTTTCATAGTATGTGAGTCACCAGGGTTACATACAGTTTTGAATTCAGTGTTTTCCTTCTCCTAGATTGGCTGCCACTCAAGGCTATAGAACCCAGTCTGTCCTACAATTTACCCATAGCTGGGGTAAAAGAGCTAATGTTTTATTCTTGGGTCTAATAAATAGAAAACAAACACATTGCAATGTAACTCAAAAAATAGGGCATGGAATATGAGAACACTAAATCTATGTGGCGAGTTAGAAAATATAAAGCAGAAATGAATAGGTTAAAGCTTAATATTTTAGGCCACTCATATTCAAGGATACCCGTCTACTAGGGCAGCTAACCAATCCCTATTGCAGATGCTCGCTCAGGCATATTTATGTTTATTCAACACCCACAGAGCCCACCTGTGGTTTATAATGCAACTATGCTGAGCAGGCCTTAGTCACAGTTTCTGGGAAAGAGCGTGTTATCTAGTGTGATCAACAATTTGAACAAAGCCAGCATGATGACTTGTGACTTCTTGCTAACACAGCTATCAATGGCCCCCAAGGGTTCCATCTACCCAATTTCACTCACAAGTTATGGTTTTCCGGCACTTTCCAAAGGTGTCACACTCTGGGATCGTCCCTCTCCAGTCTAATAACATCAGGAAGTCTCCTTCCTGACAAATCAACCATAATGTGATTTGAACACGGGTCTTATGATCAGAATGCGAATGTTCTAACCACTCAGCCACATGCCCATTGAAATGGGAGGGGCATAAACAATGAAGATTTCATCAGTGACAAACACAGGTTCATATATGCAGGTGGAGAGAAAAATGAAAGTGGAGTAGGATTTATATTAGATCAATACATGAAGAAATATGTTGGGGGATACTATCAAGTATCTGAAAGCATTCTTGTAGAACAGTGTGTACACCCTTGTGCAAATTAATTGAAACAAAATGAATAATTCCATTATTATTTCCTTTTTTTATATTTTTCCAATGAAACATAACCTAGTGCACATGTTAGTACCTCATATGACCATTCTACAAAGTCGTTCCTTGCTGTTTTACCATAAATTCTTGATTGGATTTAAATCAGAAGAGTTTTCGAGCCAGTTGATAGTACTTTGATTTGCTCACTGGTAAGGCTTGCCAGTGTGTTCATGCAGTGTTACAATTTTTGTATGCTTCCTTGGAGTAACATCTATCACAGACAATGGCCGTAGGACAACTAATCAACAGTTGAGACAATAGTATTTGGGAGTGATGAAAATCTGATACAATCATGGATTATGCTATATTTTTCAAGGCCAAATAAATTTCATTATACACCCCAAAAATAGATTCATATTATGCCACACCACAGCAAATGACCTAATCTGATGAAAAAATAGAAATCGATTGTGCTCTGTCACTTCAGTGGATCTAAAACTGACTGTATGGTGAAAGAAAGGAAACTAAAGTAGTTGTTTCAATTAATTTGCAGAAGGGTGTATGTCTAGTAAACATTGTTTATGTTTGGTGGCTGCCCACATATTGATTTTTGGAGGTTTTTACATGAAACCACCAAATTGGAATTATGATACACTTACATACATAATGCAATATTTACATTTTTTTATTTGGGCTTGGACTTCATTAATTTTTTGGAGCTTTAAAAGAATGCATCATCTTTCTTTGAGATCAGAATGGCATAACTTATACTAATGCTACTTAACAAGTCAAATGCACATGAAGCCTACTTGACCAATGAAAATCACATAACACAAAAATAAATAATAAATTCTTTCTCCATATCTCATTCACTGGGAAATCTTTAATAAGAGCAAAATGTGTTAAATTGATAAACGTTTTCTGTTTGTTCTTTATCCTATCATTCTGTCGGATTCTGATCCATATTTGATCTGTATTTGATATACTAATTAAATATATCACCATACAAAAAAGGGAATGTTACAACACTAACTGTGTGGTAGGCATGTGTGTGTGTGTGTGTGTGTGTGGCAGACATGTGCATGGCAGACATGTGTGTGTGTGTGTGTGTGTGTGTGTGTGTGTGTGTGTGTGTGTGTGTGTGTGTGTGGTAGGAGTGTTTATAGTGTAGGCATTATTTATATTTGGTGGTTGTCCATGTTTATTTGGGGACGCTTTTAAACCAAACCACCAAATGTAAATAATTCCTACTAGACACGCACACACATGCACACACACATGCACATGTCTGCCACACACATGCCTATCACACACACACACACACACACATCTACCATTCTCACACATGCCTACCACACACACACACACACACACACGCACACACACATACACACATTTAAGCATATACATTATCATCCACATCTGACATAGACAAACTAGAACTCTGATAGACTTACATACTGTAATCTAGCAACAACTCTTACTTGAAGCTTAGGAAGCTTTATTTGACTCATATTTCTTTAGCACTGAAAAACATTTCTATTATTGTGATGGATGGTTACAAATGACACAAGAGATGGGATGTGCTTATTTCATTACTAAACGTACATAAAGCAATAAAGTATGTTTTTTTTCAGTTAGGCTTGGAATCGCGTCATCTCTCTTTGAGTTCAGAATGCCATAACTTATACTAATACAGCTTAACAAGTCAAATGACATGTTGTGCATATAAATATATCCTGAGACTTTTACCAATATTGGCTGTTGTTAATTCTGTAGACACCCAGTCCCAGCCTGACCACACATGCTGTTGCTGGTTTCCAGGATTTTTTTCACAGGGTTGAGTTCCTCACTCCCATACAAAATTAGTTTTTGATTCAAAGTCGTTCCTTCCCTAAGACTGGTTGCCAACCAAAGCAAAACCAGAACTTATTCTGCCATGCTGGAGGGAAACAATGATGGTTTCCTAAGGTTATTTGTGTGAAAGTGAATGCAACAACCTTAGCTGGATTTCAAAATTCAGAACACCAGTCCCAATTTTCATGATGATAACACTTATGCTACACACGCATACATCAACACCAATTGGTTTATATAATCATTATGCAAGCACTGACGTGCAAAATGAACTCAAATGCAGTGTGTAAAATATGTCATGTTTCATTTCATAATTAATACCTGTGTACAAATATTTTTTTTTATTCATTTTACCCCAAGCAAGCAATAAAGCCACTAAGGTACAAGTTATCAGTGCTGGACTCACATATCAAATGGTATTTATAGTAATGGCTACTGTTGGTACTTCCTTTCTTACAGCTTTTAACAAACAAAAACAAAATAACCAACAACATTGGTAGTGGATTACAAACATGCCAGTCTGTTATATAACCTAATCTTGTAGCTGAAGGAATTTTAAGTACCTATTTGTAATTATGTTATCTGTTGCCAAAATATCAGTGGCCTATGATAAAAGGTGTTCTGTTCTCATGAAAACAAACATGTATATCTGTGTTTATATATGAGTACATATATTCTTTTAGAACCCATGTCTATGACTCTCCACAACTTCCTATCCTTTGGAGGCTTATCTTTTTACTGTTCCTCCAATTCACTCCCTTCTGCCATCCCTTTACACAATTTTGTTAAGTTGGTTACTCACTGTTTCCCTCTACCACTCTTGCCTTCGATATCTGCCCTGTGAGTGTTGAGTTCTTTAGGCCTTCTTTCCTCAATATTCATACCAAAAGTTTCAACTGTCTACTTCTAAGTGTCCTTTTTGTTTCAGTTTTATTTAAAACTTCCTCATTGCATCCATGCTCTCTTTATGACATTCTCACTATCCTCCTGTTGAACTGCATTTCACTGTGACAATTTTTTATTATACAAGACAAAGTTTTTTTAAACATATCACCCCAGTAAAATGATAAAGCCACTAAGGGGTTACTGAGTGTGAAAGAATATAAGAAAAAAGCATACATTATTAAAGAGAGAGAACAAAAAAAAAGAACAGGAATTAAGAAGGCAGAAGATAATGATTGACTTTGCTTTTAAATTTTTGAAGATCAAACTTGACTGGAAAGCAAGAAACCTGAAGAGAGTTCCACAAGTGAGAAGTGTGAGAAAAGAAACAGCGTCAAACTTATGGTTACATATAGAAATTTCAACTGTAAAATGATGCAACCTTGTTGCCAATTTAGTACTGTGCTTAAATTAACAGAGTGTAGCTAAGAATTCATTTGAACAATTGCCTTGAAACTATTTATAGAAAAGGCACAGGGGAACATGAATAAGATGTATGATAAGTTAAAAGCAAAAACAAGACAGATGAATCTAGTCTGAAGAAATATTTTTGTTGCAAATGGTAGATAAAAATATTTTATACATTCTAAGAAGTCCCAGACCAGAATAAGATGTAGGATAAACTAAAAACAAAGAAAAAAAATGTTTATGAATAAAACTGAAACAAATTCAAATAGTTGCTCTTCTCTTTGATGTTTGTTCTTCAATATTTTTTCTTCATTCATTCTGCTATTTTTTTTTCCATTTTTAGTCAATTCAGTACAGAATACCAAACAAGTTTCACATGTTATATATATATATATATATATATATATATATATATATATATATATATATATAATATAAAAGGCTCAAAACACCAATATTCCATGGTTATAATTTATTACATTGGAATCATAATCATGATCAATCCATCAGAACTACAAATTCAAAAGAAAAGTTTTATTTTGAATCCGTAGTTCTGATGAATTGATTGTGATTACAATTCCAATGTAATAAATTATAAACCATGGAATATTAGTTTTGTGCCTTTTATATTATATTCTTACTCTGTCCTGGACATTGAGTTCTACCTGGATTCTATCCTCTTGGGAATTTATGCACACACACATATATATATATATATATATATATATATATATATATATATATATATATATATATATATATGCATGTTTCATGAAAAACGACAGACAAGGTACTACAGTCAAGCTTTTTATTTAATTTTCTTGTGTTTGAAGAAGAACTTTTTCTTTTTCTGGACAAAGAGTGTGTGAAAACTGTCCAAATGTTTTATATTTCTGAGCACTTTCAGCTATACCTTTAGCCATTATCAAGGAGGATTCGATTTTTCAGCTTAATTGAGTGTGTATATTATGTGTATGTCTTAGTGTGTAGTAGGGATGTTTTAATTATTTAATTAATATTTAATTAATTTAATGTTTTATTATAAATATAGTAGTTTAATATATATATATATATATATATATATATGTATGTACAAGCTATAATGTATAAATTGTCATCTAAATTGTGGAAAATTACTCCTTGTTGTTTAAGTTGGTGAATGTTGCCATAATCTCTGCCTTCAGTTCACCTTTGGTGCTACAAGGAGTTTTGTTGGTTTTTTGCTCAACTGCGCCCCACACATAAGTGCCCTGATGTAAGGGGTAATATGGTCACAGAAATTGTCTAATAGCCATGACTAGATTCTCTGGCTTGTGTGGCATGGCGCAGACTCCCGTTGCTGTTTGTTGACATATTTGCACATCTTTACAAAATTTACACTGCCTGCTGTTGATATATATATATATTTATATTTGAAAATATTTTTAAAGGTACAAAATCTAATTAAAGAAATGAAAGTGTGTAGCTTAATATTACATGACATTTTTAAAAAGCAAAGCAACCGGTTTTGCTCCCGCTCTTCAGGCTTCTATGGGAGATTTAACTTAGATTAAAACAACAGGAAAATGTGTAATGAAGCGGAGAAATGATGAACACAATGGGCTAGAGACAAATAACAACGAGCCCCAACAAACATTCATGCTGTTTACACAGGGAAGGTTTGCAGGACCCAATATAAAGTGTCTCCAGCACCTTGAAATGAAATAACGAGTGGACCAGTCAACACTAAAATTGGTAGCACACCCTCTGTTGTTTAAAAGGTGCTCACATATGGCAGAACCATAAGTATTTCTTCATTTTTGATGTGCAGGTGGTGTAATGGCTTGGAATTGGAAATCAGAGAGCCGGGTTCCATTTCCAGTCAGGTTCGTTATATTCACTTACATACAAATCCCCTTGTGAAAAGTATGAATCCACCACTTCTACCCCCAGCTATGGGTTAATTAGTAAGACTTGCATCAGAAAATCATTATCTTCAAAAGCTTTGATTTGTGACCTTTGCTACCAACATTTACTTTTGTTTCTACCTACATTCATATACATTACAAATTAAACTAAGTGCAACCGACTATTAAATGATGAAAAATATTTTTATGTCTCTTTGGGGTTTGTTTATTCATTCAAATCTGAGGATTTGTTTTATTCAAGTCGCAAAAAAACACTATATAAAATTCACTATTTTTTTATTCATAATATTAAATATGTTAAAATTATCCAACTTTTTAAGATGAAAAATCTCAAGTTGACTAAAAATTGTCACAAAACGTTGTTGATTTATTTAAGATGGAATGATCTATTAGATCACTAATTTGTTGACAATGAACTATATATATATATATATATATATATATATATATATATATATATATATATAGTAAAAAACAGAAAGAACAGTAAGATATATAATCCAGTGTTCTTATTGATATTTTTTTATTTTTACAAAACAGTGCTCAACGTAAATTTACAGACCATAAATATTATAAATTAACTGATTTTAAAATATGGTTTCATCGCTACACAGGTATTACCATGTTTCAAAAGCAGAAACTAAAAACTTCAAATTCAATTATATAATTAAATTAAATCATTAGTTCTGTTTCATCTTCAAGAACTAATGATTTTAATTTAATTATATAATTGAATTTGAAGTTTTTAGTTTCTATTTTTGAAACATGGTAATTCCTGTGTAGCAATGAAACCATATTTTTAAATCATTTAATTTATAACATATATATATATATATATATATATATATATATATATATATATATACACCTTGTTCAAATTAGTTGAAACAACCACTTTAGTTTCCTTTCTTTCACTATATGGTCAGATTTAAACCCCTACTGGAGTAACAGGTTGTAATCAATTTCTGTATTTTCCACAGATTTGGTCGTTTGCAGTGGTGTGCAGTAATATGAATCTATTTTCAGGGTGCATGATGAAATTTGTTTGGCTTTGAAAAATATTGTGTCATTTGTGATTACATCAGATTTTTGTCACACCCAAACACTATTGTCTCAACTCTCAATTAGTTGTCCTACAGCTATTGCCTGCAATGGACATTACTCCAATGAAGTGTATAGAAATTGTAACGCTACACAATGGTGAGCCTCACCAGTAAGCAAATCAAAGTACTATCAATTGGCTCGGAAACTCTCCTGATTTAAATCCATTCAAGAATTTGTGATCAATCTGCAAGGAAAAACTTCATGGAATAGACATACAAAATACTAACATGTGCACTGGGTCATGTTTTCTATAAATATTTTCATGGCAGCACATCTGACAAGCTGTTCTTTTTAGTGCTTCAAACTCCATGAATTTAAGCATGCTACTAGATTGAAATCTAGATCTCCCCATTTTACTGTTGAACTATGTAGATGCAATCACCTCTTGTATTCTAACAGTTTCTTTTCTCGCACTTCTCACCTGTGAAACTCCCTTATGATTTCTTACTTCCTCACCATCTACAATCTTTAAAGATTTAAATGTAATGTCAATCACCATCTTCTGTCTTCCTGAACCCAGTTCCTTTATTGTCCTTTCCCTCACTTTCTCTCAGTAAAGGCTTCTCATTCTTTTTCATTCCCTGTAACCCGACCTAGTGGGATTATCACCTTACATGGGGTGAAATGATTAAAAAGAATACAAAATGTAAATGCTGGTTGGGTTTATACTTGATTTTGCAACCACTTGACAGAGAAGCTACCTGCTTTTGGAAGAGGGTTTTATTCCTCTGCGGGGAAATGTAACCAGCATATTGAAACCTCTGCTGACAGGAGAATTACTAAAGAGTGATGTATAAAAATAGTTTATTTATAGATCTCCAAACTGCTAAATCCATCATTTTTAAGCATTCAGTGTAGCAAACTCTACCAGCTGAACTTTTTTTATCCTTATCACTACAGGGTATTGAAAAACCTAACCTGACCTAGTGTCGGTATGTGATGACCCACCTTTGAACAATGTCACTCAAAAATAGACTAGCTATAAATATTTGGTGTAAAATGCCATCGAAGAAGGCATTTGTATTATACAAAAGAAATTACTCCTTTCATGTGAAATAAATTGGATTAACTGCCCGTCTCCCATATTAAAATAAAAATAAAAATGATCTATTTTATGATATAAAACACTGTGTGACTTTATTTTCAGATGTGTTACACTTATTTATTAATGAAGTATCCCATAACTATCGTAACAGAAATTATACTTATACATTACTAGCAAAAAAAGTTTGGGAAAATGCAGCATTATATATATATATATATATATATATATATATATATATATATATTTTTAAGACATTTTTATGTTTATACATTCTTTTTATAGATACAAATATTTAAGTAAATGCTCTGTTTTATAATAACATTATTAATAACATTTACCGGCCTGAATGTCTGAGAAATTTTCATAGAAAATATTTGCAGCGAGAAAAAGAAAGTCTGTACAAATGAAAACCCAGATAAACGGCAGTTGGGAGAGCTTGCAATGCTGAGAATATGCAAAGACTTAGAGACTCTCAAACACCTGAACACCCCAAAGGCCCAATTAAGAACCCTCCACGGCAGCTAGCTTAATTAATTTTAATCTAGTAAAGAAATAAACACGAAAACAATTTTTTATTCATAAATTTATAAACATTCACTAAATTATCTCTATCTATAAAAGGCAGAATGTGTGTGTGTGTGTGTGTGTGTGTGTGTGTGTGTGTGTGTGTGTGTGTGTGTAACAAATGCACGGTCGCAATTTTCGACAGATTTGCACCAAAATTTACATGCACTTGCTCCAAGTTAGCAGAAAGGCCAAGACTGACTTTGCATTTCCCAAATCCCATTGATGGTGGAAATAATTGATTTTTTCATGCTTCTACGCCAGTTTTCATGTAGTTTGCAACCATTTTCTACTGGCCAGAGTGAGAGCCAACAGCTGACTGACATGAATGTTAACTAGCATGCTAGCATGCAAAAAAATCGATAGCTGCATTCATCACAAGTGGGAAAAATTTAAATCTGCATGGCACTTTACTCCAATTGGCTCATTCGCTTGCTTAAAGTCAACGTTGATTCTGATTCCACAGAACTGGGTTGGATATGAAAAAGTATTTGTTGTTAACATTCTTTTTTCATTCGGTTTTTCCAGTTACAAGTCCTTTTTTAAAGCTGATCTTTTTGTGTTCATTTTGTTTAGTTCCTTTTTCGTAACAGATTTAATGTTTAGTATAGAGCTTAGAAAATATTCACAGTCTGAGATAGGCGAGAAGTAAGGCATGTAGCAACATCAGCACGGCAAAGGGCACTCCTTTAAAGGCAAGGAAGGGCAAAAATATTTTAAGTCAAGTGATAACGATTGCTGTATCAGTTGTATGATTTTAGAATCAAGTAATGCCAGGCCATGCTGCTAGTTAAAATATATAAACCAAATATAAGGAAATCTTTATTATTTACCATTTTATAAAGTTTGAATCAATTAGCAATTAGCCAATGTTTGGCCAACCATTCCAATAAACAATCTAATAAATAAATAAATGTTTATTATTTTTGTTGTCAATTCTCAAGAACAAAGAAAATGTATAAATTTACTTTTTTATATGTTTAGGTTT